>JAIUZE010070192.1:0-135208 GCA_022085475.1 Heliosperma pusillum
TCTTTACATTCCTCAATTACCGTCACCTTAGGTCTCCATCGTTTAGATAGACTTCTAAGGATCTTTCTGGCAATTTCCTCGGAGTCCAAAGTTTTTCCAAGATTTTTCAATTCATTAATGATACTAGAGAAGTGAGTGGACATGCTGTCAAGCGATTCATTTTGCTCCATAGAGAACAGTTCGTATTTTCGCATCCATAATGCAATACGTTGCTTTTTGACAACAGTTGTCCCCTCATAGGCTAACTCTAGACCATCCCATATTTCCTTGGCAGTAGAACTAGATGAGAAACGGTCAAATTCAGTACAAGTCATGCCGTTTTGCAACAGGTTGATAGCTTTTGAATTTTTCTCAGCTTTCTTATAATCTGCCTCAACATAGTCATCTTCTTTCTTTTCGATGGAAGTGCCAGTAACAGATCCAAGCATAATCTTATTAGGGCCATTCTTAATGATTAGCCAACACTCCCAATCGTTACCCTTTATGTAATGGGTCATCATATTTTTCCATAAACTATAGTTTTTCCCATCGAATACGGGACACTTCAGATGTTTGGAATCCATTAAAAATAAAATTAAATGCAGCGGAAAATAGAAAAATAAAAATAAATAAAACGGATCAGACTCCTTGCTGTAAGGCAATCAAGAGCACGAGGCTCTGATACCAATTGTAGAGTCTATTGATCGAATACGAAAGAGGGGGGGGGGGGGGGGGGAATTGAGGATTAAAAACTAGCCCCACTTTTTCGATTTAAAAGATATGTAATTAATTATTTTGATCTTAGAATTAAATCAACTAATTAATTAATCAAAGGAAGCGCGAATAACGAAATAACGAAAAGTAAAGAGATAAGAGAGAGGCACACGATTTTTGAAGTGGTTCAGTTTCACACGTTGAAACCTACGTCCACTATTCTCGATTAATAATTTTTAGTACCTTTCTACGGATTACAAAAATTACCAACCCACTCGTATAATCAACACTATGATTAGAACCAAGGTGAGTATTGCGAAAATACTCTAGACTATTCTACGCTACTAAGAAAGTACAATATAACTCACACAGATTCCCGTTAAAGAATTGTAAGCTTATAATGATGTACTATTATCCAATAACGTATTTCACTCAAGCGATTGATAATAATTGATGCACGACTCTTTTAAAAACAAACTCTAAAAATAATAAATATTTGCTCAAAGGTTTGCTTTAAAACGATTTTGAAAAATCAACACAAGTAAAATAGATAGCCGTGTGAATGTAGTGTATTTCGTGTATATGTCGTGTCTTTTACAATTGATATGTGAAGGAGTATTTATAGTAATAGAAGCATAGTAGATCTAAAACCCTAGCATAATATTTAAGAAAGATATTTATCTTTAATACCATAAAATAAATGTGATTATCTTTTAGAATATATTATCTCAGAAATAGTATTTGGTTTAATCGTTATAGAAACATATATTTATCTTTATATCTCAAAATATTGTTGTAAAGATATAGTAGAATCCTAGATTAGGTAAACAAGGGAAACAACCTAAGGAGGCCGAAATCCCTAGCTCACGAAACCCTAGGAGGCACGCATCCCTAGGTGGCACAATCCCTTGGTTTACACAAAACCCTAGGTGGCTCAAACACTAGGTGGGCTAATTAGGTTAACAACAAATTGAGATAGAATATATTAGAAACCCTAGGTAGCATGACAACCCATAAGTTGTATTACTAACCAATAGAATCTCATAAATATATTCTCTAATAAAACTGTTGATAAATATAAAAATACTCTTTCACTTTTGAAAACATTTCAAAACATTTTATTTCCAAAATCATGCATCAATATTTTATCATCCAAAGTCATAGGCTAAAGCTATAACTTTGAACATAAAATCTCTTGAATGGAATAGTTACCGAATGACGACCTATACTATCTGATCTTCACAAAGATCTTCAGTATACGGATCATCTCTTCATCTTGATCACAAAGACTCTCCATCTCGAGTCTTGTGTTGTTTGAGGTAGATCTTTCTTGAAGCAATTTTCTTTAAAGTTATGCCTGGTTAGCTATAACTTCCATGCTCACTTCCAAAGTTATTTCTGAAGTTGTTATAACTTTGTCTCACAGACCTTATCAAAGTTATGCCTAACTTTGATCTTTCTTCTCATAATTGTTGCTAGCTATAATTAGACTAAAGCACACATGTAACAACCCGTAATTTTGAAAGACCGAAATTATATTTGAAAAGTAATAAATTTAATTTATTTTAATTTATTACGATTTATTTGAATTTATGATAATTTAATATAATTATTTTGAATTTATTTGGAATTAAAGAGTAGGTTATACGGTTTAAACCCGAACTTCATTTAACTATTCCCAAGTCAACTTAAGTCCCGAAACAAACCCGAAACCCGACTCCTACATGTGCCACACGCCCAAGACACCCTTTTTCCCTCATTTTAGATCTTTTGATTACTTTGGATTAAACTAATACAAATATCTAAGATATTTGTAACTTTATCAATCTGTCAGTTTAAATTACGCAACAAATCGCTTAAAAACAGACCCGATTCCTTCAACCTCCACACGCCTCTTTCCTCTTGTTCCCTTAGGATTAGATATTTTCATTAAACTAACATAATATCTAATAATATCTAGATATTTGATTAAACAAACATAATATCTAGTAATATCTAGATATTTACCATAATATATTTATAAAACCCGAGTCAATTCCGTAACAACAAGTTCAAAACCCGACTCCCGTTAAACCTCTATATTACACGGCCCAACTCCCACTCTTACTCACTAATTATCTTTTCATTTTACATTAAATCAACTTAATATCTATTTAATACCTTCTTTAATATAATCATAATCGTTCTTCGTGTTCTTGATCGTTCTTGAGCGTTCTTGAGCAAAATCGTCACAAAACCTTCGTTACTTGACCAACTCCGTTCTAAATTATATTTCTAAAGTCTCCTCTCCGCTCTTCATCTCCATGTACGTTTTATTTTCAATTCCGACAAAATCGTTTTCAACACTTTAATTGTTGAAATCAAGTTTTAATTCTAATAATGTTATTTTTGTCATTTCTTATAGGCGAAGATTATGAAGACGAGTTTGGTGACTCGTATATTTTAGAAGAAGATTAGTAGACGGGTTTTTAGTTCTTATTTTGGTGCTACTTGATTTTGTGCTAGCTAAGGTAACGATTACCGAGTTACTCGACGAATTAATGTCACATACTTTTACTTATGTTTTTGTTATTTACGGTTTTAAGTAGTAACATGCTAGGTTGTTATTATTATGAAGTTTTATGAGTTTTTAACATGTTTAATGTTTTTGACATGTTGGATGATTTGTTCAAAATCATAATTTTAGTATGAATGATGGTTGAATTGGTTGTTAAAATGGATGGTTGTTAATTAAAACATGTTAGAAATAAATTTGGGTTGTTGTTGATGGTGGCCGTGTATGGTGGCTGAGAAACCGACCCGGTTCAGGCCGGTTCAGGCCCGGTCCAGGCCGGTCTGGGTTGGTCCGTTAATTGGCCTTTGGGCTTGTGTCGATACTTGATTGTTTTGTTGTGGTTTTGACGGGTTTTAAATATGTTAAGCATGCGGGAAATATTAAGAAACGATTTTAGAAATGTTTGACCAAAACCGGCCCAAACCAGCCCGTGGGCCCAGTCCAGGCCCGGTCCAGCCCATGACCCGTGAGCCCTCCTTTGGGCTTGTGACGGTTTTTGGGTTTATTGTTATTATTATATCATGTTTTGTAATATTTAGCAAGTGGGAAATTTTAATAAGTAAATTATTTAATTAAACGGTTTTCATAAATATTATTATTTCTCACATGTTAGAAATTATAGCATGGGATTGTAGTTTAATTTGATATCCTTTAAGTCAAGCGGGTTTAATAATGCACATGTTAGAAGTTTTAATAAAATGGCATGAAATGAATATGATGTTCTTATGTGCAAGCCTAAATGGCTAACACTCTGTTTCTAGCCGGTTTGACCAAACGGGTTTGGTCAAACTATGATCTAGTCAGCCCCGTTTTGACTGATGACCCGTCGCGGGACTCGGGTCAGGGATTTGTCTTCAGGTAAGGTTTTATTTAATGAATGAATGAATGAGCCTTAGTAGATATGAGGCGATATGATATTTGAATGTGATTTATATGCAATTAGTCACATGATAGGAAGTTTTCCCGTGACTGTTTAATTGTATGATATATGTCGTGTTGACTAAGTACCCATAGAGAATTATGAGTATATGGCGTCTTGACCATTCTAATTCTAAATAAGCACCTTGGACCATGACATTGATAGGCCTTACTATCTTTAACGAGCATATGAAGTTCACTGCTTGATAGCTTTTGTGTCACTGGCCTGGGATTATGATACCAAGCCGGGGCATGGCTGCCTAATTGCTTCCACTTTGGGAATGGAGCCAGCTTAAGTACTAGCCAACCCTTTGGCGGATTCCTTAGGGTACTCATGTGGTTGTATCATGAGTCTTGGGTGCGGTGGTTTTATCCGCATTTCTCTAGGTCTGCGCAGTCTAGGATTAGGGTTGAGTTGTATCTTGGCCATGTTTTAAAGGTAACCTCTGAGCTAAGATATTTGCTTTGTATCTTGGCCATGTTTTAAAGGTAACCGCTGAGCTAAGATGTGTGCTTTGTATTTTGGCCATGTTTTAAATGTAACCTCTGAGCTAAAATATAAGTATTCCCTACCTCGTGGTATAGACTCGAGTTACAGAAGTCGACTATTGACTGTACTAAGAACTTATGCCTGTTTCTAGACGTATTGGTCTTTCATGTTTGATGATTCTATGAATCTTAGAAGGTGAGATGCAAGCCGGCTACGGTTGATAGAGTTTGGATTACCGGTTGTTAACTGATTCACATGATAGCTTGCATGAGTAGCTTAGTCTTCATATGCTAGGTTATATGTTAGTTATTTGTTTCATAACATGAAAAGCATATCGTATATGTTAAGTTTTGTATTTTCCATATACATCTCTTTTATGTTATTCATGTTTTATTAAACTCGACATTTCGTGGCTGGGAGAACTCGGAGTTACTCCCCCACTGACTGTGGCTTCCATGTTTATATTTAATGCGGTTGGCAGGTTTGTGATGCATACTTGGGTACATTGACGAGCTAGCGAGTGAAGAATTACCTTGGACCTATATTCGGTTCTTAGGATTGTATTATTTAATACACTCTTTTATTTCCGTATTCATTAGGGAGATATGTCTCCCGTTTTAGATACTTCTTATGTATAATATTATTTCCTTTTTGTTATGAACCTTTTTCTTTAAGACACCTTTGTTATGATGAATATATTTAATGGTAGGTTCCGGTTTTAAAATTTACCGATTTTCACTAAAGTGAACCTATTAAAAACGTATTCTCATCTTTTATTTATTTAAATTACTTGTTTATCTTTCCGCAAATTTGAGGGTGTCACAACACAATTACACGCATATGATATATCGAGTAAAAACATATTATTACGTAAATACATGTCATTATCAAAACTATAAAATTGGTCCAACACAACCTCTTCTAGCCAAGCCTCCACAGACGCGCACCTCTCATCTGCATTGTTTACCTTGCGAATCATCCGCACATGTTCTTGGCAGAAGAAGAGGGTTTTTTGGAAGGCCTACACCGAGAAACAGAAAGTAAGATTGAGAGTACTTGCTCAATAGGGGAATAAATCATAAAGAAGTCTAAAACAACACACCTAGAAGATATCTTCACCAGTTGAGTCCAGGGTTGCTGGGACAGGGGTAAAGGCTTATAGCTGAGGAACTACAGAGGCTCAGGCAATTGGAATTGACCCATCAGTGGCCACAGAGGAACGTCACCCTGACCACCGTAACCTAAGGATAGTCAGCTGAGTGGGAGAAAAGGATGAAGTAGGACGAGGAGCAACAATGGCCAGAGAGGGTACCGAAAGAGGTTCCTCCACAGGAGGGGGAGCAGCAGCCTTCTTCTTGGGGGCAGAGGGAGCAGAACCACCAGCCAACTTCCTCTTCTTATTGGCCATAAAATGGTCCACAACTGGACACCTAGATACATCAGCACATGCAAAACACAATATACAGCAACATTGCACTTAAACAACCAAAAACTCACTAGAAGACATCTCCACCTCAGTAGCACTAACAAATTCGCCAATCTCCTCCACAGAAACGGATTCCACCTCGACGGCCTCTGATGATCCCTCGTGTACACCAGCAGACCTCAGAGTAAAATGCTTGGGAAACCATCTTTGATCAGCAGGGAGGCCTAACAGTCTTCTTACCGCAGAATCATCGGGCGAACGCTTGGGCTGTTCAAAACCTGCACATGAAAGTCAGTATACATGGTGAGACAACAAAACAATCAAAGAAGGACAACGGAGTACCTTCTAAGGAATCCCACTTGTCACATAGATAGGAGGGCTGAGAAACTATGGAGTCGATTTTGACATAAATGAAGTACTTGTACCACCCCCTGTCCTTCGCCTTGGTAGGCATGATAATACTTGGTACCCTAATGTCAATAGTCCAAAGGGTCATCTGACCAGGACCCAGTGGGCGGTACATGTACATATGGGCAAGGTTGGTCAGACCCAGGTCCAGATTATGATCCTCATTCAAGGCGCACAAGGAGATCAAAATTCTCCAAGCGTACGACCAAATCTGGCAGGCCGCCAAGCCATTGAAATTTAGAAACTCTTAAACCATATCCGGAAAAGGGAGCACCAGACCCAGCATATAAAAGGGTACTCATACAAACATGCCCACCCAGAGCGGTAAGCATCGGCCCTTTGGCCTGGTCGAGGGAGGTGGATGATAGAATCATCTTTCAGATCGTATCGAGCACGGAGGGTGGGAAGATCCTCCTCCGTATATGCTAAGTCATACGCATAAACCCCTGAGAGGACCCCCGTGGAAGGGAACTCCTCCTCATCTGTACCGGCAGAAGAGGAGGCAGGGACTTTGCGGGTGGTTTTGCGACCCATTTTTAGAAAAGAAGAGACGGAGTTACAAGACAAATACCTTGGATGAAATTAAAGAAGATAAAATAAGAAAATGAGGAAAATAAAGGAAGTTAGGGGGATTTTATATTTAAGAAGGAGTAGTGGCTGTTGAGGAAAGTTATGGGGATAGTGGGAGACTGCTGATGGGACGTGGTGTGGACAGTTGATAGGACGCGCGCAGTTTTCAATGGAGAGAATACCCCATCCGTACAAGTGTAGCAGGATGAAGCTTTCAGTGGCAGTTGTTAGGGATTAAAATAATTACCATGTGGATCGATGACGTGGCACGCAACGATTGAATAGAAGCAAACCACGTGGATCAAGGGTAATGGCAGATCAACGACTGAGATTAGAAGTAACTGGCACACATTATGCAACAATCACATTTTACCAAGTCAATAACCACCCCCGCAAAAATAGGACTTGCAGAGGAGATTTCGCTGGAGGGTAGAAAAACGTTGGAAGCTACAATTGCACACTATAAAAGGAAGGCAAGAAGAAGAAGAAAAGGGCATTCTCATTCAATCGCTCAAACATTCAAATACAAGCAAATCAGCAATTAATAGCGCAAATTCTTTCTAGTTTCCCTATATTCGTCTAATTACATTGTACCCCTGAGCAAGTACTTTTACATTTTAGTGCATCTATTTGGATGGATTCTGACTCCCCCCGTGGTTTTTCTCACATTGTGTTTTCCGCGTCACCAATCCTTTGTGTCATCCTCTTTATTGCACCTTTACTTTCGTTTATTCTTCGTTTTGCACTAGTAGAGTAGTCACTTTGATCCACCTAACAATTAAATCACATAATTAATAAGTTTTTACCAAAACATCATCCACCTTCAATATAAAGATCCTCTCAAATACACGTCTCCTTTACACACCTCTCAAAATCCAATTTTTTTAATCCCTCCCATATTTGTGCCCTAGTGGCCACCCCTTCAAAAATCTGTGCCCTTGCGGCCACCCCTCCAAAGATTTGTGCGCTTGCGGCCACCCCTCAAAATTTGTGCCCTACCGGCCACTCCTCAAAAGTTGTGCCGTAGCGGCCACCCATTAAAAGTCGTGCCCTAGCAGTCACCCCTTCATAAGTTGTACCCTTGTGGACACCCCTCTAAAAGGTGTAACCTTGTGGCCACCCCTCTTAACTTTGTGCCCTTGTAGCCGCCTCTCTTAAAACTACCTCTCATCGTCACCTCTCAGATTAATTCTTTCACGAAATTCAACCTCTTTCCCGGCTACCGTTGGTATCGTCTCAAAGCATGCCATAATTTTTCGCCTTACTCTAAATTCATTGGAAAATAATTATGTCACAAATGAAAAGTTATGCCATCTTTATCGGCCTTACTCAAATTTTCTCTCACAAAAATTTTCTCCTCTTTATTTTGAAAGCCATGATCATACGATCAAATTTGGCTCCATAGATACTTATACCGTACAAATTTTACGATGCTTCTCTTTTCTCTCTTCCCATACTTGACAGTGTGATCAAAGTAAATTCCGGCTCCAAGCTCTTGTCTTTTTCCCTTCTTGTGCAACAACATTGCGGCTCGTATCCCGGCTCGTCCTCTTCTTCTTCTCAACGAATCATCTTCTTCTTCTTCTCAAGATTGTCCTTCCCCTACGGTCGTCCATCTTGCGGAGGCGTATAAGGAATATTTATTACTATAATAATGAAATTCACAAAATGGTAATATTGTGATAGTCTTGGAATACAATATAGATTTAGATATTCTATTAGTTATAGTTTTCTATATTATGTCAAATATATCTTTAAGATATATTTTAGGTAGATTACGTTATATTATCTCTTGTAATTGTTATATAAGTAACTGTTATCACCAATAATAATTAAGCTATTTAATACATTCAATTATTAATTATCTACGTAGTCTAGGGTAACTTAGACAATCCTTAAGCAGAGATCGTGCTACTTAGGTCGCGACCCGGTTTTACTCTTAATCTCACTTTATTTATCTTGACATACTTTCACTCTCTCAAATAAAAAAGTCACGACCTACGTCATCAAGCCAATCATTTTCCTCTTCACAACCAATCATAGTATATACTATCATATTATATATTATATACTTTTTTTTTATTGTTCAACCAATGGAATTTGTACACCTACAAGGTCACCAATGTGGTCAATTTTATTCACAATGGTCACAAATTGACCTTTCAAGGTAGAAGGTCACAAATTAACCATCAAAGATCACAATTATGCATACTTAATTATGTTAATAGCATGATCAAGCAAGGTCATGACATAGTAATTGACTTTGTTTGGGTATCGTCTTAGAAAAGGGTATAGAGCATGACATGTAGAGTACAATGAAGCACAAAAAAATGGAATCAAAAGAACAAAAGGAAAAAGCCAAAGAGAAATGGGTGAAGGGGGATGAGTAGTCAGAGTTCACAATTGTGGAAGGCTAGGGTTAACTACGCAGGTGAGGAGACAATGAATATATTTGGAAGTTGTCAGTTTTCAAGTCTAAGTTGTGGAATTGTGGTTTTGAAAGAGACTTATGAGCTGAGTTTCCTCTGTGTTGCAGACCACGGCAAGCATCTTCTTTCTGTATTATGCACCCTCCTCCCACTCCGCATGCTGTCTTACGTTTATAAAATTATTACTCAGTATATGTCTATCTTCTTCATTTACTCTCAATACAATTACGAAGAGACTTGTTTCCGATTTTAGGGCTTGCTTGGAATCCATGAAATTGTTTAGGATAAATTTTATTTGGGAGTTAATTGTTGGGGGTAATGACAATAAGTTCTTTGACGATAGGTTTGGCATTTGAGGGTAAGGTGATCTTTCACCTTATGAATCATTAACTAGGAAGAGTGTAGGTAATGTATTACCCTCCTGTGAGTATATAAGATTCCGGAGGTAAATAATTACCCCCATACCAAATCTAAAAAAAATAGCATACGTATTACTCCCTATTCATACCCTTTTTACCCTCAATACAAGCAAGTCTTACAGTATTACAAAGACGTGATTGGACGCCTCAGTAAGATGAACAGTTTTCGTTTGGACACGAAGAAGTGACTCAAATCTAGATCATAGCCTCAACTGCACAAACGTAACAATTTATTTTACATTCGATAATATTTCCTTAGCTTGTTATTTACTTCGCATGAATAAAATAAATAAGTAAAGGGAATATAAATAAGTAAATACTCCGTAATACATAGTACAAGGAAAATAGTTATATATGCGAATGAACGGCTGAGTAATATTGTTGCTGGATGACAAGTTATTAATAATGTTTTTGGAGTATCAAATTAATCACTCGAAAGATTTTTAATATCAGAAGGTAAACAAATGAATGAGATCCCTAATATCGAAAAGGTAAACAAATGACCGGGACAAAAGAAGTATATATATATATATATATATATATATATATATGCTTTTTTTAGTGTCAAATAAGGGCAATTCAATGCTCAAACCGTCTCAATCATTTATTTGAATTTGATTAAAATACTTCATATAAAAAATATAAAAAAAACAACAAATAAATAATACAAAGGGAGTTTAATATAGAAAAAGGGGATTTCGAACACATAAGCAATTGTCAATTTATCATCATAGCTCACTATTAACCACTAAACTAAGAGCTCTTTTATTATTATTGACTCTTCCATATTGTGATAATATTAATCCGTACATTATTACCCTTGGGTTTGTCCTTAGATACGGTAAATTAATAGGAGGAAGTAAATAACGAATGTGGGGGAAAGAGTGAAACCTCAAAAAAAGGACAAAAGAAACAGTGAAGATATGTTAAGGGAACAGTAAGCGAGAAATCAGGGACAGACAACAAGAAAGAAAAGAAGAAGGAGAAGAGCGAGTACGAAGAAGAGAAGAGAATCTGATGCCAAAATCAGAAGAGAACAGCAAGCATTACCCAATAATTGAATACCACGCTTCTCCGACATGTTTCATCTCTACTTACCCTCATTGGTGAGGGGGTAAATGAGCTTAGCCATTCAACCACTTTTTAACTTTTGAGTAATTGAGTAAGTCTCGTTTAAGACGAGTCTTACCGTTTTAAGCTTAAAACTGGTCAAAATATACTATATGGTGACAAATTGACAATAAAGATAGAACTTTTGATATTTTATAGGTAACAAGTGGAGTTATTTGATATGTATTTAACCCATCTTGAGCTTTAAAACGAATAATATCCGTCTTAAATGAAAATTTGTGTTAACTTTTAATGCAATCCCTTTGCAAACGTGGTGGTAAAGTTTAGCAAGTTCTTATTTAAAACTAGTCTCAACTCCGTACAATGCACGGTGTTTATAAAGTTTTAATTTTTAATATATTTTTTTATAAATTGTAAAATGACAATTTATTATATATTTTTTAAAGTTTCTCATAATTGTATTTTAATTTTTAAAAAAATTAATAAAGATATTTAAGTAATAATGACATGAAAGTAATTAAATTGAACTGAAACGAGTTAAAGAGAAAAATTAAACTAATTAACTAAAAACTAAAAAAACCCATAATTAATTAATATAATAATAAGAATAATTAATATCAAAATCTTAATATTAATAGTAATAATAGTAGTAGTAGTAGACTAGTAGTAGTAGTAGTAGTAAAAGTAGTATTCCGTAATAACAACTACAAATAATATGAAGTATTTCGTAATGTTTATCCGAGATAAACTTAATAGAAAATGGAATTAAACTAAGCACAACTAAATAGAGTTGAACTATTGAAGTGGTATGAACTATGAAGTGAGGTAAAATGAAATAATTGAGCTTAAATTAAACCGAAAAGAATAACACAAAAAAACTTTGGAGAAACAGTCTCTCAATAGGTTATTTAGAGCACACTTTTATCGTACCTCTTTATCTTTATTTTTGTACCCTCTTTTATTATTACTTGTAACTCAAAATGTCTCTTTTATTTTGTACATGTTTTCGTAACAATCGTACCTGTTTTTATCATATATTTTAACATTTTCTATCAGTGCCTCATTTTATTGTACACGTACTTATTTTGTTAATATTCGTACCATTTTTCTATCAATTTGTAATTGGTCTCCCAATATGTTTATTGAGAGACCGTCTCTCAGGAGACCTACTCAAATAATAAAGTCAAATTCATAGCCACATAGTATGTATATCACTCTGAGTAGACCTAGCAAAATTATGCAGACTCTAGCTCAAGATCCAAACTTGACCCAATTACGGAATTCAGCCGACCCAAATGATTTTATTGCACACATATTATTATTTTTATAAAACTTGATTATAACCAACTGAACTTGAAATGACCATATCCAAACTCTTATATCCTAAAATTGACCTAAGTCAAACGTGACCCAACCTAAACCCAATTCAATTGACCCGCTAACGTGTGCGTTACAAGTAAGAATAACCAACGATTTGAAATTTTAATGATGCTAAAGTGTGGGTTTGAAAAGTAAGAGGTGCTAAAACCCGTGCAGTATCAGTATCCATTGCATGCAGGCATGATTTGCGTTCTTATGACTTTTATTCGTTATATTAATTCAGACACATTCTTTCTTTTCTGAAGGCATATCATAATAATTCACCTCATTATCCACCGGTATGTTTGACTCGTGCTATCACATTTTATCTCCTTGCACTCCGTAAGAGCATGTCTAATGTATAGGAAATACCGTATGATTGAATTGATGATTGCTTTTAATCATAATGAGTATTTATACATAAGCTACTAGGTTTCTTCAACACAAATTATAGACATGCAAAATTCTAAATTATTTCGAGCTATATATTAGTTGATGGCAAAGATAGAAATCTTTATATAAATATTATCAAAATTTGTAAATGTTAGGATATGAAAATACCTTTTACATACATTCGCCGAACCACAGAAGATAAACTATTAAAGGGAGAGTTCTATCTTGCGTGATAACCAATTAAGAACGCGGGGAAAATAAGGATTTTCTGTGTGCCTAAAGAAGTTGGTGATCATTGCCTAAAATGTGTGGAACACAACAAAATCCGACTTGATCTTGTTCCTAGACAAATAGAAAGGTCCAAGAATGAAAAATCGGAAAATAGAAAACTGAACCGACGGTGAAGTTAACCACGAGCCGAAACTAGGCCTCTATAGAAGAACGGGCGAGTGCACATTATTACTATGATTTCGGTAACATAACTCGTCCTTCTTCTTGTTCAAATGCAGCTAGTAATAGAGGTGGTGGTTGTAACACCCCGGCCCAAACCCTGGGTCGGGAGCGGTCACTCACGGTAGCTCGCCAGGCAGTGTACATTGCCCACAGATCAACACGGGTCTTTTCCAGCACATTTTGTCCTTACTCATGCGCATCTGGGGAACCTTTCTAGAAGGTCACTCATCCTAAGACTACTCTCAGTCAAGTAGGATTAAGTTTTGAGTTTTTTTGCATGGATAACCAGAAAAGAAAGTGCACTTTGTTGATATAAGTAATACTATCAATTCCATGTAAGCACTAGTCAGATTTTAAGCCTATCAATGAACCTCTTCTAGAGGCTACTCCACGCATGGAGTATTACACACCCCCACTTAAAAAACGCAACGTCCTCGTTGCTCTTGGGAGCATAACCGCTAACCCAGAATCCTCCCCCGCTAGGTGAGTGATCACAATGGAGCGTATAACAACTGCCTCCATCACCACACGGTCGCAGGGTTGCTCTGATACCACTTGTAACACCCCGGCCCAAAGCCTGGGTCGAGAGCGGTCACTCATGGTAGCTCGACGGGCTGTGGGCAATACGGGTTTTTTTCAGCACATTTTGTCCTCATTTATGCGCATCCCGGGAACCTTCCCAAGAGGTCACCCATCCTAAGACTACTCTCATTCAAGCATGCTTAACTTTTGAGTTCTTATGCAGAATAACCAGAATAGAAAGTGCACTTTGTTGATATGAGTAGTACTATCAATTCTCTTTAAACACTAGTCAGATTGTAAGCCTGTCAATGAACCTCTTCGAGGGGCTACTCCACGCATGGAGTATTACAGTGGTGGTTTTTAGGAGGGACTTTTAACACTCTTAAGGTTCTTGTGAATCAATTGCAACCAGATGTACCAAAATCCAAAGAATCCAACTTGGCCAAATAAGGCTCTTATAATGACGTCAGCAATGGCGAAAGACTTCTTGAGCATTCGAGTATAGTATGTCGCATCTAAACGTGTTTTTAGTGATGCCAAAGGGGTTTTGGATGCGAATTGAAGCAATATGAGATATGATATCCTTCCAATGTGTATGTGCTACAAGGATTGGATGGTTGTCGTGGATAGCAAGCACTGAATCAAACGTGTAGTATACTAGTAGAAATTGTTTTTTTGTATATTTATCTTCATTATTTACTTAATAGTACAAATTTGTAATTTGTATACATCATTTCTGTAAGGGTGCAAACTCATGTCCCACATCGGTAGATTAAAGATGAAATAAGATCTTTATAACTGTCCACAAATATAATAGTACGAAACCTTTTACAAAGGAGCCCAAGAGTAAATCCGTGAGGGCTTGGCTCAAAGCGAACAATATTGTACTATTATGGACCGTGGACACATGCGCAGCAGAGGTCCAACATAAGGTATTCACGCTTTCGCGCACAACAAGTGGTATCAGAGCCCAAGGTTCAACTTGGGCTAGACACAAGAAGAAGCATCATGCCCAAAACTTGAAGGGTAACTTACACTATAAGGCGTGGAACTTCTATAGCTCGAGGGAGAGCTAATATGTTCGCGAAGGTGACATGGTTCTCACGACGATGAGACAGGCCGTCCAAGAGAAGATTTTCAGTGACCCGACGAGGTGGGCCGAGGATTAATGGAGGCAGCAAAGGCCGTTCATGGTAAGTCTAAAGGCGGCGGGTGTGGCGCGCTAAGGCACTGGATGCAGACCCAGTTCAGGGTATATTGGATGCAGAGGAGTTTGGTATGCAAGTGTAGCACAAGTTCCGTGAAGGCACAGATGAACCCTCATGGAGACACATGGTGTGTCGGTTAAGGGGAGGTTATCAAGACTTGGTGATGCTAAGGGTGTCTAGAAGTTGGGGTTGTATGGTGTGAGGAAGCCCTCCATAGAAGTCAAGGTCCGAGTCAAGATGATGGTCCTTGGTTTGAGGGGAGGATTGTTAATTAAGGTGCAAACTCATGTCCCACATCGATAGAATAAAGATAAATACAAATTCTTATTTAAGACGGAGGTATCCGTCTTAAGCTTAAGACGGATACCATATTCTCTCACAAAATACCCATCAAGGGTGAGTGGAGAGCACATGGGGGGTGCCCACCTTGTCCCCTCTACCCATTTTCTCTCACAAAATACCCGTTGCAAGATCCGACCCGTCTTAAACAATACCTACTGAAAGATAAAATAAGATCTTTAAAGTGTTCGCAAGTATAATAATATGAGGCCTTTTGGGAAGGAGCCCAAGAGTAAATCCGTGAGGGCTTGACCCAAAGAGACAATATCGTACTATTATGGACCATGGACACATGCGCAGCAAGTGCCCAACATGAGGTATTCACGCTTCCGCTCACAACACTTTCATAATTTTTTATTTAAAATTTGAGGTGTTTTAATTATATAACTTCTCACTTATATAATAAAAATGCCTTTTTCATTTATCGTCTTACTTACCATTTATTTTCAATTACTTATATAACTTCACTTCAACCAAAAAAGTACAAATAAAGAAATGTAATGTAAATTAACTTTTCTTGTTTTTAAATTAATTACGTAAAAATATTACAAAATTTAATTAAAAAAAATGAAATTACTTGCGAAATAAATGTTCAAATTTAAAAAAAAATTAAAAAGATTACAAACTTCAGTGGCCCATGGAGAGGCACAACGCAGCACGATGAACTGCCTGTAATACTACGTATTCTAATAGCTAAGTACTCGGTCGAGTGGCCATACTCGACCGAGTATGTTGGGTGTGTATCTGAGGCACGATTCTGCCTAGGGGGCACTCGACCGAGTTTGCGAACCACTCGGTCAAGTATCGTGTACTCGGCCGAGTTTCTTTCGTACTCGCCTGAGTGTTTCGTTCGGGTTCGTGTTTTGTGCGGTTTTGATTAAGATGAATAACTGTTATAAAATTATATCCGGCAATTTTCTAATCATTTTCGCATTTACCCTAATTACATTTCTAAACACCCCTAATCACCTCCCAAGAAAGGATCGTCATCATTGAGCATTCAGAATCTTCCTTTCCGCATCAATCAAGTTAGTAAGTATCATTCTTAATCAGTTTAGTATCATTGCTTAGTATATTAGAAAACTTAATCTGGGTAATCTTTGGGAAGGAGACTAATAGAGAATGGATCTTGACAGTAGATTTATTGTGCACGCATGCATGATTGTTAGGTGATGACTTCGCAGAGGAGCAGTTTTATCTTGCCTTTTTGTTGCTTGTTGAATTGGGAGTGCTAATTGAGGTAGGGTTTCCCTAGTTAGTATGATTATGCCTTGTTGTTGTGATAATGGTTAATTATCGAGATTGTATGATGATTGGGATTGTTGGTTTTGAGATTTGTATATTGTGAGCCGTGTAGGGAGATTGTTTTACCCACCCACCCACCATGTCTCGTTACAAGAGGGATGTGCACATTAATAAACTGGGTACCCTCGTTGCGATGAGCGGAAATTTTGATGTACAATGTGGCGGTCTGTCATCAGCATGGGTAGGTTACCTGTTGCGATGTGAATCCGGCTACCCGTTGCGGTGGGAACCCGGCTACTCGTTGCGATGAGTGCAATTTGTGGTCTTAGAGTTGGAGGTGGTGGAATATGGTTTGAGATACTTGTGGTTTAATGTAGCCATTTTAACGAAAAATGTGACCATTTAAAAAACAACATGTTATAACTTAGAAAATGGTGTTGGTAACATTTCATCTTAAATGGATCACATTTACCCCGTGATTAGTAAAAGACAAAATGTCACCGTTTTTAGCAAGACTTATTAATGTTATAAGGCTTCTTTGTTGTTGCTGTTGTGGTTGTATTCATTTATGAGGTCAGGAAAGTTGTGGATTTGGACATATTTCAATATTTGTATCCTGAAATTTCGGTGTACTAATTCAAAACCCATTCTCTTAATTATTCTTCCTTGTTCGAAAGGCAGGAATAGATTGGTCAAATTTAAAATGATCAACCTAATTTTTTAATATTCCGTGATAGATTGGCGTTTGGTTCGCATAAGGGAAAGGGAAAAGGAATTACAAAGGGAAACAAGGGGAAATGACAGAGTTTCCCTTTGATATCCTTAGTTGTTTGGTTTGATATTAGTAAGGAATGAAAAAATAGACCTAATAATAATCCACGACCCTATACCACTAATATCACCCCCAAACAACCTCTACTGGTGCCCATCTCAACAACCCCGACAACCAATGCTTCCCTTGTCGACCACCTCACCACGACAGCGTCGTTCCTCCCCGGACCGCCTACCTACACCACACCACTTCCTAT
The DNA here is from genome assembly GCA_022085475.1 of Heliosperma pusillum. NCBI lineage: Eukaryota > Viridiplantae > Streptophyta > Magnoliopsida > Caryophyllales > Caryophyllaceae > Heliosperma > Heliosperma pusillum. The sequence continues at coordinate 17,526 of JAIUZE010070192.1, forward strand.
TTGAAACTTACAACCCCAATACCAGATCTGGTGTTTTAAGGGGGGTTTCGGGCCTCGGGAATGTTTTGACGGTGGTAGAGTGAAGGTTACGAAATGGGGGAGGGTTGTGTATGATGAGTGGAGCAGGGAGAGCGTGCCGGCGATGGTGGTGTGGATGTCGCCCGCGCTGGTGTTAGCCGAGGGTGGTGGTGACAGGTGTAATTGGGGGGCGGCAACGTGGAGGCAGGGTAACGATGGACAGGTTGGCATAGTGGTACATGGTGGTCACATGTTTGGTGGTGATGATTGATGATGGTGGGTGGTGGCAAATGTGTTACGTGAGTTTGAAGGGGAAACAAAATTCATTCCCTTGGGGGGAGAGGGGTAGGACATAAAAGAGTTTAGGGATAAGGGAGGAAATGTCATTCCCTTTGTTCATGTCAAACAAAGGCAATCATTAACTCTCATTTCCTTTCCCTTTCCTTTAGACCTCCTACCAAACAGCCACTCGAGTTGAAGTTATCTCAAGTAATTTTATCTCAAGTAATCCACGCTTTCTTACCCAAAAATTCTAAAGAGGAAAACTAAAATCAATGCATTATTGCATATTATTAATAGAGCAATTGTAATTCAAATATCACAAATTTTTATTTAAGACGGATCAGATTGATTCTCACAAAGAGGCTAATAGGAGAACAAGTGGGTTTGGGTTCCCACTTGTCCTCTCACTTACCTTCTTTTAAAAGACAACCTAACCTATCTTCATTAAAGAAGGCGACTGGTAAACATCGACGACGTTTTAGGAAATATCGACGACGTTTTCATTACGAAAGACAATATTGCCCTTTTGCACTCAAAATCTCTCTCTCTCATCTCTAACTCCCCCAAAAGACAAACACAACTAATTGAACTAAAAAAAATCACAACAACAACAATTTTACTAAATCGATAATTATCATGACGGAAGAACAATCTTCGGTATATTTACAAATTAATCAAAACTTAAATTTGTCAAAAAAAATTTCCAAAATCCGTTAATTGTTTGTTTATAATTAATTATGTTAATTGATTTACATTACGTTTTAGTTAGTTAAGATTCAAATGCGGAAATTTTTAAAAACAAATTGAAAAAATATCACCATGGTGGGACTTGTGTTTTGAATGTCCAACCATGGTTGGACATCCAATTTTTTTGTCCAACCATGGTGGGAATTGGAGGGGAAAAAAATCACCCATGGCTGGATGTTCAAACCACACGTCCAGCCATGGGCGATTTTTTTTTTCCTCCAATTCCCACCATGGTGGGATGAAGAACTCGAAAAAAAAATTTTAAAAAAAAAAAAACGTGAATTGTGGGACTATTACCGGATGAAAAAACTGGAAATCCAACCATGGTGGGATTTTTCATCCCACCATGGTTGGACAACCATTTCACACGTCCAACCATGGTTAGACGTGTGAAATGGTTGTCCAACCATGGTGAATTTCCAGATTTTTTCATCCCACCATGGTTGGACAACCATTTCACTTGTCCCACCATGGTGGGATTTGGGAAAAGAAAAATCCCCCATGGTTGGACGTGTGAAATGGTTGTCCAACCATGGGGGAATTTTTTTTTCCTCCAAATCACACCATAGTGGGATGAAGAACTCGGAAAAAATTTCGTTTATTTCTTTCTTTATACAAACAACAACAAACAAATCAAACAAAAAAACAAGAACAAACAAAAAAACAAGAACAAACAAAATACAACAACAAACATAAACATCACATAACTATAAGTTTTCAGTAGGTCTTTCTTGCGACGGATCGGATCTTGCGACGGGTATTTTGTGAGAGGAAATGGGTAGAGGGGACAAGGTGGGCACCCCCCATGTGCTTCTCCACTCACCCTTGATGGGTATTGTGTGAGATAATATGGTATCCGTCTTAAACTTGCGACGGATAGTGTCCGTCACAAATGAGAATTTGTGATAAGTTTTACAACAAATTAAACAAACAAAAAACCAAACTCAATATTATATACAATGAATCAAAAGATTAAACTAAGATATTAAACCAACAATGATTTTAAAGACAAACTAAGAACAATCTACTTTTTTTAACTACAACTTTACAAATTCAACCAATAATCTAATTTAAGTTACAATAAATCAAAAGATTAGTAAATAGATCTAAGAAATTAAAAAAAAAATTGAAAACTTTCCGGCAGTGGTAGGGGGCAGTGTCGGCGGCGATGGCGGCGCAGTGGGCAGCTGGTTGGCGGAGCAGCAGGTGGCAGTGGGTGCCGGCAGGGGGTGGTGGTTGTGAGTGGCGGTGGTGGAAGTAGATGAGCTTTGGTAAAGGGGGTTTATTTTTGGAGAGTATAATTTTGTAGAGAGAGAAAGGCAAGGGCAATGCTCGTCTTTTTTATGTTTAACGTCGTCGATGTTTCCTAAAACGTCGTCGATGTTTTACAATCCGGTTAAAGAAAAATATATATCCGCCTTCAATCACACATGTTGTTCAAACATAGAGTATGATATAGTCCTAACCCCAAAGACAAACAAACATTAAGAAGAAGACAACAAAGAAGACTCATGCAAATCCAATCGGACATCATTGCAAAATCTGAGCAAAAGATATTACACCCCCAAAATAGCCTCTTGACATAACATAATAATGCAAAAGAAAACTATTCACTCAACTTAAATCTCCATTCTCCACTACACTTTGTTCCAAAATTTCCTATTATAAGCTTCCCTAAAAAACAGGTCAAAAATACAGTGAGGACTATTGGCCTTATAAATGACAAAAAGTCGTACCTAAAAAACGTGAAAATAATTGTTCAGTTCCTATGAAACTAGTGCCGTCTGTCTATTGCCTAGTCCTTCTCCAAATATCCATTATCCAACAAATATATATCAAAATGTTGAGCAGTTTCCAGTAATTATTGTCTCTCCAAAAATAGCCAAATATCATGCAGACGTATAGCAGCCCTCACCCACCCCTATCAAACCTTAAAGGCAATGTCCTAATTCTGTACTTTGGTTTCGTCTTTAATTTAAACAAAACACTTTGATTGAGAATTATCACTGAACCAATTGACACAAAAAGAATCTTCATTTTGGACATTTTCTTAATTCATTTTGTTACAGAAAGTAGTTCTTCGGTAAACACATACTTGATGGCTAGGAGGAGGGAATATTTTCCATGCAATTTTTTAACACAAATTCTTGTCTAACTCGTCGTTTCAAACTTAATACCGGGTAAATATCAATGCCTAGATATTAACAAAAAATTTGTCATTTTACTTTTAAAACAAATATATATTTCTTAAAGGAAACTAATTGTCACTAAATGACAATTGACTATGGAAGATTGATAACTTTATTACTTCAAAACCGAATGAAAAATATAAGCGAAATATTATGGTTTTTTTCGATAACTCAATAATCACGAGTATTATTTAGATTATTTGAGTTATTAATTGTCTTTCGAGAATGGTAAACTAATAATGAAATGCAGATTACATCTTTTAGTGTTGGATTAAAGTTCGCATTTTTATATTTAGGACGTATCACATTAAGTCAAGATTCACACTTTGCTTTATTCTAAAGATTAAGTTAGTAGTTTTTAATTTAATTAGATGACAATTAGACTTCACTTCTTATTAGGTCTAATCTTAAGTTCAAGGGGCTTTCTAATTCGGTGTTTAGACCATCCCTAAGCAAGGTCATGAGGGAGGTCATGACCTTGTTGGAGCATGATAATCAAAGATTAACAACAAGTTTAGCATGACCTTGCCCTAGTAGAGGTCAATTTGTGACCTTTGTGAGAGCAAATGTCACAAATTGACCCACTAGTTGACCTTACATGTGTCCCATTATTATTGGGTACATCATTAAAAAACAAAAACAAAAAACATAAAGTATGTACTCATCCCTCCAATTAACAATGTTATTCCCTTTTCTTTTAGACACAAGGATTAAGAAAATCAATTTGGAGCACACAAAACACTCTACCCCACATTCAATTAAATTTGGACCATACAACAACTCACAAATAAGTAAAGAGGGAACATCATCACACTTAGCTCAAAATAGAAATAGGGAACAACATGCTTAATTGGAGGGAGTATAATTTTACTTAGAGGTTATAAATGGGTGGAGTAGAAAATGTGAGAAATGATTGAAAATGTTGAAAAGTGGAAAATGATTGAGTTGATGACTCAAGTCATGACCTTCTGCTTGGAAGAATATAAATTGGTCAAAATAAATATAGAGTGATTAGGAGTAAAAATAGGTACTGACCCAATTTACTTGTGAATGGTCTCAGTGATGACCAATTTATTTCAACTTGATACTAACCACACATAACACACTCATGAGACTATGTTTATTTTTTTAAAAAAAGATCATTTATTAAGGCCATATTAATTACATGTGACTATTGTCACAAATTCTTTAAATTAGAGATCAATGTGTATTGAACATCTCCGCCATGTCCTTTTAGACCAAACTTAAGTAAGCAATAAAAATGAAATAAACCAAACTAAATAATAGAAATGAACTTAAATTGAATTAAGTTTACAACAATAGCACACACTAAGATTATTTGAATATACTAAGATCACTATTCATTTAATTTCATATATAAACTATTACGGAGTAATAGATTAGTAAGTATTGACCAACTGATTTTATCCTCATATGCAAATCTACTATATACTAAAAAGAAAACATTTTCTCTCTTCCCATTGGTCACTTATTTTTAAGTATTAAACAAATTTGAACTAGGTGGGACCCCCACATTCTTACTTCATAATTAATTACTTTATTTCATAATTTTGTTAAATAATTACTCTTTCTCTTTCATTCTTTCATCATCTTTTCTTAGTATAATTACATTTCAATAATTTTGCTTTAATGAATCTAATATGAAATCCTACATTACAATATCAACACACAAAAATTAAATGAACATCTAAAAAGTACAAATAATAAAAAAAATTGCGATAACCCTTACAATTTTTAAAAACAATTTTAAAATTTTGAATGTTGTGCACATTTGTCCAAAAGAAAATTTATGCAATAACTAATAATAGGTAAAAAATAAAATATTGTAACGAAAACTAAATGAGTCAGATCATTAGGAAAAAATTACTTATTGAAAAACAGAATACTTAGAAGAAAGATAAAATATGAAGGTGGATTATTTCGGATTTAAAAGTATCTCGTGCATTTTTTTTGTGCGGGATTAAAACTAGTTAGCTATAAATGTAAATCTTTACGAGAATGTAGACAAATTTTTTGTGGGATCTTAAGCTAGGTCTTTTAAATTTGTGTTTAGATTAAACGGTAGTTTGTGGGTGAAGATAAAAATGAGGTTAATGGTTGGGATTATAGAAGCAAGTAGAATAGGAAATAAAAACAAGAGGGTATCCTCAAGTTAAGTAGGAATATATATTTGTGGAAGCATAATGCAGTTAATAACTGTTGTCTCACCTGATAGTAACAGCAGCAAAGCAGCATTAGCATTACTGCCAAAAGCTGTACACTGTGCTTCCTCTCTCCCTGCATGCTCTCTCTACTACTCCTCTCCCCATCCATATATACTCCCCCTCCCTCCTTCTTCCCTTTTTCCACACCACAAAAACAATTCAAAATGACATCCTTAGATGCTCATCAATCAACAACATCATCACTAGAGAGGAGAGCAGCAGCAAGACTAGGGGCACCGCCGCCTCCTCCTACAGCCACGGAGCCCCTACCATGTCCTCGCTGCCAATCCCACGACACCAAATTCTGCTACTACAACAACTACAACTTCTCCCAACCTCGTTACTTCTGCAAATCCTGTCGCCGCTACTGGACTCGCGGTGGCGCCCTCCGCGACGTCCCTGTTGGCGGTGGCTCTCGTAAGTCAGCCAAGCGTTCTCGCACTGCCTCACCCGCTTCCTCCACCTCCTCCGCCACCTCCACCCCAGTGCCTGTCCCACCCATGCCGATGTACTCTGGCGAGATTGGCGGGGAGACGTGTGGGAAGTTCTCGACTTTACTGGCTTTAGGTGGGTTTGGGCTTGGGCTTGGGCTTGGGTTTGATGGTGCTCACTGGATTATGCGGGATTCTGGCTACATGGGTGGTAGTGGTGCCCATGTCAATGTAAACGGTAGTTACGGCGCCATTGCTGGAGACGGTGTTTGTGTGACTAATGGCGGTCCAATATGGCAATACGGCAGCAGTGGGGAGTATTATCCGTCTTTGCCGGAGCTTGCGATTTCGACACCAAACAATGATGAACTCAAGTAAAGGAAATGGCAAAACAGGATTGGGATTGGGATTGGGATTAATAGTAATAGAAGTAGTGTCTGTCTACTTAATTTGTAGGTTAATTTGGGGTGTAATTGTTGTGTTAAGGGTAGATTAATTAGGACTATTATCAATAGAGTCAGCTAATGTTGGTTTTGCAAGTTTTTAATCACTACATAGTCGATTAGTCGGTGTAATACGGCGTTTTTCTTCATCAGTCATGAATATAGGACTACTTTTTATTATGATTTCTGTGGTTTCTGAATTCAACTGCTAAATTGATTTATTTTTGTATACCTTAAAAATTCCAGGAAGTCATGCGAAATTAAGGATTTGTGTTGATAATGTGCCCATGTTTAATCTACCTTATCATGGACATAAGGCGACTGCTGCTGCTGCTACTACTACTACTGCATTTCCTTTACTTATGTCTCCTGTTGTCCTGTCAACATATCTTAACTAATCTGTTAAGACATTGAAGGAGTTCCGTGGCTGCGTTATTTCCTTATCAATTGATTAGTACAAGTTTTTTTTTACCTCTCTTTTTAGTATGTGATTCGTATGTCGGTTACGGAATTTTAATTTTTGTTTGGCAAAGAGAAGGGGATCTCCCAAACCGAAACAAACTAGAGAAAGACTACAAAACTACAAACTACGAAAGCACTAAACTAATAAGCATAGAATGGAACTCTACGGGGACATGAGACTCCCTCGATATGGCGATATCTTGTTGCATCAGGGAATGATGAGGGGTGTTGCTATGCTCAAAAACTACCAGACGTTGATCTTGAGAAACACCAATATTATAGCAAGCCAATTTGCAAATGAGTTTGCTTCTCGATATATATGATGCATTTCGATCCTCCAAGGTGTGTCTCGTATGAATGATATGACAAATATTGACCAAATATGTATGTGCCGACGTGACATTTTTATCAGCATCCATGAAACTTAAGACGGTCTTTGAGTCCGTCTGAATGATAAGTTGACTAATGTGATGCTCCATTGCCAACATCAAGCCTCAACGAAGAGCCATGAGCTCAGCACACGTCACCGTCGCTACACCTAACTTTTCCGCACAAGCCTACTGATGCGAAAATCTTGCGGAAGCGATTTAAAAGATAAAGACTAATAATAAAGTAAGGGATATTTGCTTTGAATTCCGTCAAGATCACAAAACAATGGGATATTTGCTCGAACTAGACCTATAATTCGAACAATGGTGAACTATAATCAAGACCTATTGATTATATTTCGGGTTAATGTTTGAAACGCGTCAAACAAGAACTAGGTTTAGAAAGAAACGCGTCAATCCGAATAGCATAATTGCAACAACAGTGTTCATTCTTTTTTCTTAAAATTCAAAGTATTGCGTCCTTCATTCTAATAAGACTAATGACTATAAATAGCCACTACTCAAGTCCAAAATGGACGGTTACAAAATAGCCCAATTCAAAAGGCTCAGAATTATGATCATCTTAAATGACATTTAAAGCTAGCAATTAAAAGAAAATAAAGTTGCTTAATGAATACATTTATTAACGGAATTAAAACTAATTAAAGGCTCCGTATTCCATGAAAGCTCGAGATACATTTAATCATTCCGAGATTCAGTTAGCCAACCCCAAATAATCATCGGGAATGCATTAAGCTGATCTCCAACTTTCATTGAATTCGTCCCTCCATTGACTCGTATCCGTACTCGTATCACCTACAATAATTGTCCAGAAGAGTCACGTAAGACACCCTCTGCTCCAGACAGTCACGTGCCCCACTTCGACGCTCTGTCTATATTGAGAACTAGCCAATTGTACGGCGGCACAATCCAATGAACAAAAATATCCTTCTTATTCTCAGCCTTACCATTAGATATCATGTCCAATGGTTCTTTAGCTTTTAAGACTTTCCACACCCTTTGGATTAGGAAAGTATAGGGGTTGGACACAACATTTTCCGTCCGATTGAAGATGCGACAGTTTCTCCACCTCCATAGCAACCAAACAACCACCAAAAAAGTCGAAGGCCAAGTTTCCAAGCCATTCAATCTACCTCCAACTCGTTATGAATTATTTTGATAGCCGATTTGATCGAAGAAGAACCGCAGGGAGTGGCAATAGTAACAAGGATTTCAGACGAGAAAAACATTCGCTAAAGGCTCTCATCGCCACTCGATGACACCTCCCACATGTCTTCCACCGTAGCTTTGATAACATTGGCCACAAGAGTTATAGGAGTAAGGTTCTCCAACGGCGTGCGAGTGGCCCGAGCCTGTTTCCAGTAAAGAGTACTTTTACCATTGTCAATCGACGTGGTCACACCCTTCTTCAATACATTAATCATTTCCACTACTCCTTTCCAAACGTTTGAACATACATTTTTAGCGTTGAACATCTCCAAATCAAATCGACCCTTCTAATACTTACGTCGGAGAACCCGTGCCCAAAGAGCACTGGGCTCCAAAAGTAATCTCCAACCCTTACAGAAGAGTCACGTAAAACACCCCGTGCTCCGGACAATCCCGAGTTCCACTTCGACGCTCCGTCTATATTTAGAACTAGCCAATTGTACGGTGGTGCAATCCAACGAACATAAATATCCTTCTTATTCTCAGCCTTACCATTGAGATAATGTCCGAAAGTTCTTTAGCTTTTAAGACTTCCCACACCGTTTGCATTAGGAAAGTATATGGGTTGGACACAAGCTTGTCCATTTGATTGAAGATGCGACAGTTTCTCCACCTCTATAGCCACCAAAAAACCACCAAGAAAGTTGAAGACCAAGTTTCCAGCTCATCCAATCTACCTTTCAATAGGTTTTCTACGTACGACCCACTGACGAATGTTGTTAGATGAGTAAAAGAGCTGATTGAGAACGAGAAAATTAAACGGAAAGAAAGACCAAACCTTCTTAGCTTTGGTGAAATCTCGCAAGAGGTGAAAGGATGTTTCCTTTATGTCTTCACAAACCCCACAACGCGGATCATCGGTGAAACCACGAAGAGCTCGGTTCGAATTAGAAATAATACGATCGTGAAGAAGGAGCCATAAGAAGACACACATCCTTTGAGGTACCCATGCCTTCCATGTCCAGAAAGTGTCCGGAACCTCCTCCAACTCGTTACGAATTATTTTGATAGCCGATTTGATCGAAAAAGAACCGGAGGGAGTGGCTGCCCATTGAAACTTGTCATTGTTCGCATCACCTTGGATAATATCAAACAAGGCAATAGTAAAAAGGATTTCAGACGAGAAATAATCCGCAAAGGCTCCCACCGCCACCCCGATGACACCTCTCACATGTCTTTCACCATAGCTTCGATAGCATAGGCCGAAACAACTATAGGATTAAGGTTCTCCAACGGCGTGCGAGTGGCCCGAGCCTGTTTCTAGAAAAGAGTACATTTACCATTGTCAATCGACGTGTTCATCCTTTCTTCAATACATCAATCACTTCCACTAACATTCAAACTCACATTTTTAGCCTTGAACATCTCCAAATCACATCGACCCTTGCAATACTTATGTCGGAGAACCTGTTCCCAAAGAGCATTGGGCTCCAAAAGTAATCTCCAACCCATTTTCTGAATGTCCATAGACCCTAATTAGACTCTTCTAATTAGTTACTAAATTACTTGTTAATTTAGTGTTTAATGATCTATGTAACATGCATGCAAATATAAAGGCATAAAAGAAAAGATAAGAAGAAATTTCCTTACATTGGGAAATTTCGGTCAAATAGGGCACAATAAGAAAAATTCTTTTTTTCTTATTGTTCTTTGAACTATAATATGGATGATCCTCCAAGAATCTTCAAACAAGAAGACCTCCTTCAAGTTGCACTCTGGATTTATCCAAATAAACTTAACTTATTACTAACTAGATAATAAGTAAAGATTAACTAATATTAGAATATATATTACTACCTTAGTAATACTCAGTAAATATTAGTATATGAGAGTTTTAGAAAGATGTGAGGTTTTAGAAAGATGAATAATGAAGCAAGAATGAGGAAGTAAAAATGAGAACAACTCTTGTTCTCTTATGTAGACCTATGGCCGGTTGGTGCATGCCCATGTGGCTCTTATTTTGCTCATTTTTTATTCCCATGCAAAGTGGTAGAGTGTAGGAATGTATAAGTATGATGATGGCATGTAAGATATGTCATTATCAATATGTTGTAGTGTAATTTAAGAAAAGAACAATCATCATTGTGTTTTCCACTACAATTTTGGTCCACATGGTGTAATGTAGTCATTTTGATTTTTGATATTTGTCCTGTAACACCCTAGAATTTCCGCTATTTATTTTATTCAAATTAATTAATTATTGCTCGGAAATCCATATTTAATTTTATAATTCTTGGTTATACCTAATATTAGTATAACTTCATTGTTGGGTCAAATCCTCCTTATTATTTCTTATTGGGCTTATTTTCTAGTTAAACCCTAATGCCCATTAACTTCTCTATAAATACCAAGCTAAACCTAACCTCATTTCTTTTCTTTTATTCGAAAATCCTAAACCTAATTCTCTCCTCTCCTCCTCCCCTTGGGCCGTGTGTCTTCTCCCCTTTCCTCTTGATTTTCGTGCCCCTAGTTCCCTATTTCTTCATCATTAATTGTTCATCTTCGTTCCTAGATCGATCCTAGCCAATCTATTCTTCAATCGTTGTAAGTTTTATATTTTATTTCTATCTTTTCATAGTTTTGTGTGCTAGATTATTAATTAGGATCGTTATTATTGTTGGCACGTGTTTATGATGATGGTGAAGGCTTTGTGGACAATCTGGAGGAAGATTGCTATATTCTAGAAGAGGATTTATCGTAGATTTTAAGCTAAAAAGGTAACTAGGTGTTTTCCTTTAATTGTGTTTATAAAAAGTGAATTATTAACATGATATAATAATTGATTGTATAATTAATTGTTTGTGTGGTTATTTATGCTTATGTTTCACATGTTTAATTGCATTTAATGTTTATCATGTTATTCTATTTTCAATTATTTATTTGGTGCGCGAACTAGGGTTCAAACCGCGAACCCTAGCGTTGTTTTGGTGGCGCGGCCCCTAGGAATGGCCGTGGCCTAGGGTTTTGGCTTCCTCCTTTTGGGAGAGGCTAGGGTTTACTTCCTTTAAAGGTTAGGGTTTTTAGTTTGCAACGCTAAGGTTATAGTATGTTAGACTATAACTTTGCGCGTAAGCTACCCTGGTTATACCTGTCCGAGCTATAACTTTGAAAGTGACGTTATGGTGCAGTGTACTATATCAAGACTCGTTGTGGTGACATGACGGTTTGTACCGTGGAGTCGACCCCTCAATGATGGTGTTATAGAGGACTAACCCGTGACAGAAGAAAGTTGTAGTCGATGATGTTATAACCTCCCACATATAACTAAGGTTATATCTTGAGGTACTATAACTTTGCTGAAGTTAAGTGAATGTTATAGTTGATGATACTATAACCTGACACGCTTAACTAAGGTTATAGTTGGAGTACTATAACTCTGCAGAAGTTAAGTGAAGGTTATGGTTAATGATAGTATAACCTGACACACTTAACTAAGGTTATAGTTGGAGTACTATAACTCTGCAAGAGTTAAGTGAAGGTTATGGTTGATGATAGTAAAACCTGACTCGCTTAAATAAGGTTATAGTTTGGGTTACTATAACTTCACTAGGGTTAAGTGAAGGTTATAGTGGGAGGTACTATAACATTGAATGTTATATGCTTATGTGTCTTGTGTTATGGTAGCTTGAACTATAACATGACCTTTGAGGTGTAATGTTATAGGTCCAGGTAATATAACCTTTGGTTATTTGTGCTTGTTTATGTGTGATGTTATGGTCAACTGGACTATAATACTATGTTTGCATATTGTAATGATTACTCTTACTCATTCGATTGGTTGAGCAGTCAGTTATACTGTTCTTGAGTTGAGTCGTGACGTTGTTCACGCATTGTTGGACAGTCAGTTATAATGTTCCTATGTTGAGTCGTGAGGTTGTTGACGCATTGGTTTGTAGAGTCAGTTATACTGTGCATTTGTTTGTTGCTAGTTGAATAGATGACGGTAGTATCAGTTATATACTATTCGGAATGAACAAACGCTAACCTTCGGGGGTTTATTTTGGTCTATGGTCGGGATTGGTCAGAGGCAGTGGTTATACGCACTGGTCCTCGAGTGTCGTTCGATGTACAGTTAATGCATCGAGAGTCTGGCCAGGTCTTAGACATATAGGCAATGATTATACGCTATACATAGTAGCGTGGAGGCAGTGGTTATACGCTCCACACCGATGGACGCAGTAGTTATACGCTCTGTCGGCTAGAGGCAGTGGTTATACGCTCTGGCAAGTTAGAGGCAGTGGTTATACGCTCTAACGGGCATTCGCTCTATTCGCTATGCTTTGATGCTAGCATTGTGCCTTACGTTGCTGTGGATCGTGTGCTACTTTGGGTCTTGGATGTACTCATGGTCTAGTGGTTGCATATGATATAGGTGTACAGGATTACATTCATATAGGTTGTGGTCCCGTCTCCTGTTAAGTTTAGTTGCATATCATGCTGTATAAATTGTTACACATGTCTGTTATGATTAATCTATGTTGTTATAGATTGTTATTAATTCAGCCGGTTGTAAATATGACTGGAGAGCACCTAGTTACTCCCGACTGATTTTCGACCCCCATTCTCAGGTTGAAGTGGTTGCTGCTTGTCTGCATGCTTTGATTGGAGAGACTTGTGGCGAGGCGAATAAATTGTTAGGCAGTTAATCTAGTTTCAAGATATTAATAATGTATTAGTTTGATTTTTAGATTTGAGTTTCGATCCGGATTGGTCAGGTGTTTCCGCCACCTTGACCGTTATTTCATCTTTATACTCTGATGGATTATTTATTATTATGCATTTCCCTTGTTTTATAATCCGGGTTGTTACATGTCCCACAAATACTTATAATCATATGCTTAATTATCTTATATAACTAAGTGTCAATTTGATCATATAACAATTATATGACACAAATTAATAAACAATATGTAATTAACATTTAAGTAATATTTTACCTTCATATCAATATATAATGGGTTCCACAATGCCTAGTTAATTTATTTTACAACTCCTTGTAAATATAATTAACTAATTACCTCTACCTCAAAATATATATAAAACCTCAACTAATTTAGTAAATTAACGATTAATTACTAAACTAGATCTTATTTAATCATATTAAAATAAGATATAAATTTATTAGTCAATTATCGCATAATTGAATAATAAACTTAATCGAATTTTAGTTCCAAACTCAATTTCTAACAATTAACTCTCGTACATATCAAATATATGTAATAGACAAATCAACTGTATCATATACAAATAATTAGTTACTATTTGGGTTCATCCTATAGGTGTGACCGAAAGGGATCTGTTGATCACCGCCGTCATACGACAATAACGTCAAACTTTGGACCGTTATTATATTTTAAAAGTAATATTTTAAATCAACTTTAATTTAATATTAATTTAATTGAAATAATAATAATTCGATAAAATATAATTTTATTTTATTTTGAAGTAATATAATTATTTTTGATAGTTTGGAAATGTTTAAAAGTAATTTAAACTATATTTAAACCTTTTTCTTTAATAAAAGAGTATTTCAAAGAAAAGTCGTAAAAATGGGATTTTCTATTCCTTACGGTCGTTTGGTAAATGAGTTAGGATATTAGGCATAGGGGTACTTAATTTTCTAGTAAACTCGTGTTTAAAAACTTTAGCGTTGTCGGAAATCGCGTTTGACGAATAATTCGAATTTCCGTCAAAACGAATCAAAACCGAGTTAAAAAAAATAGACCAAAACTTCCCTTGACTCTTGGCAGCCCTTAACTTTCATTTGGGTTCTAAAACATTCATCATCAAACAAGAAACCAAACCCTAACTTTTTCTTCCTTTCAATCACTAATTTCATCATAATTTCTTCGTTTCTAGTCCGATTTTCACAAAATTTATATTTTCGGAATCCTCTCTTCAAGATCTACAACCTAGTATGTTTTAATTTCAGTTTTCATTATGTCGATTTAAGATGATTTTGAGCATAATTTCGGTTTTAGTAATTATCGTTGTGTTTTTGTTGTTTTTAATAGGTGAAGATCATGAAGACGACTTAGGAGACTCATATATAGTAGAGGACGAAGGGTAGTCGCGGTTTTTAGGGTTTTCTCAAGGGTTACTTTCGTTTTTCTAGCTTAAGGTAACTATTCCGAGTTACTCGACGATATAATGTCACAGTTGTTATGTGTTGGATGTTATGTGAGTAGTAATTTGTTAGGTTTTATTCATATGAATTATTGTTGTTAAGTTTATTAGTTTTATGGTTATTTCATATGTTTGTAGTGTTGAATTGAATTGATAATGGTTGTGTGTTGTTGGAATGGTTTTGTATCATTGTTGAGACGGGTTTTGGATGGAAAAGGAAGGAGATAGTAGGGCTGCCCAAAACAGCCCCAAAACAGGCCGTGTGTGGGGCGTGTTGGTGGCGTGTTTGCGGCGTGTTTGTGGCGTGTTTGTGGCATGTGTGTGGCCGGGTTTGGCTGTTGTTCGGGTTGTGTGTTTGAGCCTTTGTTTGATGCTTTGTGTTTGTCATTTGTACAATTGAACATGTTGATATTTTGGTGTATTAGTAATTTTTATTATTATGAGAAATTGTTGGAAATGGGTTAGCTTATAAGTTGGAATAATTTTTCCTTATGTTGATAATTTTCACATGAATTGTATTATGTTGAATTGTGTGATTTGAGTCAAAATGAGTAAAGACTCTGAGCTGGGCCAATATGACCGAATGAGTTTGGTCAAATTAGGTTTAAACCGGTCAGCCCTGATTTGACCAATGACCCGTCGCGGGACTTGGGTCGGGGATTTGTCTTTGGGGTAAGTTTGGATGACTATGGTTGATATTGAATGTTATATTTTAATGCCTTGGCCATGTTGGTTTGGAATGTTGGATTGTCATTTGATTATATTTGTATGTAGTCGTCCATATGCTAGCTTGTGATCATTTGTATTTACAAGTTTGGACTTTTTGCCCTTTTTATTGTTAAGTTGGCTAAAGTATTCACTTGGGACGAGGTCTTAAGTGAGTATTTTCAGTAATTGTCATAGATAGGTCATTATAGTCTTTGACGAGTGTATGTTCACGGCTTAATAGCCTTTGTGTTCCCGGCTTGGTGGGTTTATATCCAAGCTGGGGCATGACTTTTCTGCCTATTTTGTGAGTGGATGGTCAGCTTAAGTACTAGCCAACCCTTTGGTGGACTCCTTAGGGTACTCATGTGGTTTTATCATGAGTCTTGGGTGCGGTGGTTTTATCCGCATTTCTCTAGGTCTGCGCAGTCTAGGATTAGGGTTGAGTTGTATCTTGGCCATGTTTTAAATGTAACCTCTGAGCTAAAATACTAGCTTCCCTACCTCGTGGTATAGACTCGAGTTACAAAGTGACTATTGACTGTACTAGGAACTTATGCCTGTCTCTAGATATATTGCCCTTTCTTGTTTGATGATTCTATGAAACATAGAAGGTGAGATGCAAGCCGGCTATGGTTGATAGAGTTTGGATTCCCGTATGATATGTGACTCACATGATAGTGTAGCTTGAGTTGGTCTAGTATTCACATACTAGGACTATATGTTATTTATATTGAATTTCACATGAAAAGCTTGATGGTTTAGCCTTTAAATGGGCTATGTATTATATTTGCTCATATTTATATGCTTTCATGTTATATTAACATGACATTTCGTGGCTGGGAGAACTCGGAGTTACTCCCCACTGACTGTGGCTTTCGTGTTTGTATAAAATGCGATTGACAGGTAGGTGATGCTTATATGGGGTACACGGACGAGCTAGCGAGCAAAGTAACCTTGGAACTTAGATTGGTTCCCATTTTGTAGTGACACGTATGTCACACTTTTAGGGACATATGTCTCCCTCTGTACATTTGTTTTGTATCATTTTGTTCTCCGCTATTTATAGCGATGGTTATGTAAATAAGTTTGTTTAGACCTTGCATGTTTTGACACCTTCTATTAGGATATCTTTATAACAGGTTCAGGTTTTTAAAAATTACAGGTTTTTACTCAAATGAACCTATTACAAACATATCCATGCAGTTTTTATTTAGAAATTACGTGTTTAATTTTTCCGCGATTTTTGAGGGTGTCACAGTTGGTATCAGAGCTTATTTGCTCCCAACGCACGTTTGTGCACCCTACTATAAATAACTTGACCTTGAAATAATAAACTGGAGAGATGGGTAGGATGGGTAGATTTAGGACTTTATGTTGTAGTCTCTTTGTGATTGCTATTTGTTAAGTAAACCAATGTTTTCTGTTGCAAGATGGCTCCTCCAAGAAAAGCTGTAGATAATGCAATCCTACAAGCTCTTACTCAGATTCTTCAGAATCAACAAAACCAACCTGTTCCTGCTCCTCTTCCTACTCCGCCTCCAGAAGGTGCCCCTGGCACTTATACTTGGGTGGCAAATCAATTAACTCGAAACAACACCAAGACGTATGGTGGTGAAGTAGATCCAGTGGCACTCACTGAATGGTTCCGTGAATTGGAGAAGAGTTTTGCCTTGTATGAAGTTCGTGAAGGTGACAAGGTGAAATTGGCTTCTCATTTCCTTGTGAAAGAAGCGGATAGATGGTGGTCTATGACTGGTCCTACTTCTATTCTTGAACCTGGCTTTGGTTGGGATCGCTTTAAGGATCTAGTTGAAACTAGATTCTATCCAAAAGAGCTGAAACAACAAAGACTTAAAGAGTTCATGGAATTGAAGCAAGGAAATCTTTCTGTTCAAGCCTTTACCGATAAATTCAATGAACTTTCTCACTATGCCACTAGACTTGTCAAAAATGAAGATGAAAAAGTTTTCTTTTATCTTGAAAAGCTTACTCCAAAGCTTAAGAGTATGATTCGTAGAGATTCTACATCCTTTGTCTCGATCTACGATGATGCCTTATGGGCCGAGAGCTCTCTTAAAGCTATTGATGAAGAGGCTCGTGCTTCTAGTACATCTCTTGGCAAGAGGCCATTCTATCCTACTCCTAGGCCTTACGTTGTTCCTTCTAGGCCTTATGTTACTTCTTCCATTCCCTCTTATCCTAATAAGAGAAGGTTTATTCCGAGTGGTCAAGCAAATCAAGGTGCTCGTAATCTATCTCCTAGCAACAACAAAGGACTGAAGGATCGTGTGTGCTACCAGTGTAAGAAGCCAGCACATCCCGGAGTTGGTTGTTTTGATAGGGATAGGCCTATTATATGTTTCTTCTGCAACAAGCCTGGACACAAGGCTAATGTATGTCCTGCGAAGAAGACTGCTGTTGCTACTACACCTGCTACTTCTGAGAGACCGAGAGGTCGTATTTTCTTGATGAGCCGTGCTGAGGCTGAGGCACACCCAGATATAGTCACTGGTACGTTCTTAATATTTAAAGTTCCTTGTTTAGTTTTATTCGATACAGGTGCTTCTTTGTCATTCATATCGATGAAACTCTCCGACAAATTACCTCTTGAATCTTCGCTTGGTGAAAGCACGGATATATCTTTACCTTCCGGTGACATCTTTTCCTGTTCTAATATCTATTCCAATGTTCCTATATCAATATCGGGATCTATTTTTCCGGCTAATCTCTTTCGATTCCCACTTGAAGAATTTGATGTTATTCTGGGCATGGATTGGTTATTTACTTATCATGCTCGATTCGAATGCCGAGATCAAAAGATTATTCTTAAAAGTCCTTTGGGTACTCGTGTATCTTATCAAGGAGTTAGAAAGCAAGCTAGTGTGAAGTTAATCTCAGCTATGAAAATGGTGAATGCTTTGAAGAAGGGTCATCAAGCGTTTCTATGCGTAGTGACTACTTCTGATTCTTCTCTTCCTCCTTTGAAGGATGTTCCTATTGTTTGTGAATATCCAGATATTTTTCCCGATGAATTACCCGGAATTCCTCCTGAAAGAGATGTTGAATTTTCCATTGATCTAGTTCCTGGAACTGGACCAATTGCTAAAGCTCCTTATCGTATGGCTCCTTCCGAATTGAAAGAGTTGAGAATCCAACTTGATGACTTGATTGAGAAAGGCTTTATTAGGCCTAGTGCTTCTCCTTGGGGTTCTCCCGTTCTCTTTGTGAAGAAAAAGGATGGTTCTATGCGACTTTGTATCGATTATCGTGAACTTAATCGTGTGACAGTCAAGAACAAATATCCTCTTCCACGAATTGATGATCTCTTTGACCAATTACATGGTGCTTCTACTTTTTCCAAGATTGATCTTAGATCGGGTTATCATCAAATTCCAGTTCGTGAATCCGATATTCCTAAGACTGCTTTCAGCACGAGATATGGACATTTCGAATTTAAAGTGATGCCTTTCGGATTGACTAATGCTCCTGTTATCTTCATGGATCAAATGAATCGTACCTTTAGTGAGTACCTCGATAAATGTGTTGTGGTATTCATTGATGATATTTTAATTTTCTCAAAGAATGATGAAGATCATGTCAAAGATCTCCGTATCATTTTAGACATTCTTCGTCGTCAAAAGTGGTTTGCTAAGTTCTCTAAATGTGAATTTTGGTTGCATCAAGTAGCTTTTCTTGGACATGTCATATCCAAAGATGGTATTATGGTAGATCTTGCCAAAATTGAAGCCGTTGTTGATTGGAAGAGTCCGAAAAATGTGACTGAGATTCGAAGTTTCCTTGGTTTGGCGGGTTATTACCGTCGATTTGTGAAAGATTTTTCTACGATAGCTAGACCGATGACTCAATTGTTGAAGAAGGAGTCTAAGTTTGTGTGGACCGATGAATGTGAGAATGCTTTCCTGGAATTGAAAACTAGGTTGACTACTGCTCCAGTGTTGACCTTACCTGAGGATGGTGTGGACTATGATGTTTATTGTGATGCTTCAAAATATGGTATAGGTTGTGTCTTAATGCAAAATCGAAAGGTTATTGCTTATGCCTCTCGACAGCTGAGAGTTCACGAGGTGAATTATCCGACTCATGATCTTGAGTTAGCTGCGGTGGTGCATGCCTTGAAGACATGGAGACATTACCTTATTGGAGTTCATTGCCGAATTTATACCGACCATAAAAGTTTGAAGTGTATTTTTACCCAGAAAGAGTTGAATATGAGGCAAAGAAGATGGCTAGAGTTAGTGAATGATTATGATGCTGAATTAATTTATCATGAAGGGAAAGCAAATGTGGTGGCCGATGATTTGAGTAGAAAGACTTGTCACTCTTTGAACACTATCCGTGAATTACCTCATGAATTTATCGTAGAATTTCAAAAGTTAGGGATAAGCCTGGTTGAGAAGGGCTTTGATCATCTTAGTGCCTTGAGTGCAGAACCTGACTTTTACCGTGAGATACGTACTTGCCTACCTGAAGATGCTACTTTCAAATCCATTCAAGCAAAAATTCAGCTTGGGCAAGCTAAGGATTGTGTGGTGGATAGTGATGGATATCTTCGTTACCAGGGTAGGATGTATGTTCCGAATGTAGCTGAGTTGAGAAAGAGGATCCTTGTTGAGGCTCACCTTTCTCCTTATTCTATTCATCCTGGTGGTGACAAGATGTATAAAGACTTGAGATTACAATTTTGGTGGCCTAGAATGAAGATTGATGTCCTAGATTATGTAAGCAAATGTCTTACCTGCCAGAAAGTGAAAATTGAGCATCAGAAACCCGGAGGTTTGCTACAACCTTTGGATGTTCCTCTTTGGAAATGGGAGTCCATTGCCATGGACTTTGTGATGGCTTTACCTAGAACTACTGGTGGAAAGGATGTTGTTTGGGTAGTTGTAGATCGACTGACCAAATGTGCTAGATTTATACCAATCAAGGAAACATGGAATTTAAATGTTCTAGCTGGTGCCTATGTGAAAGAGATAGTACGCTACCATGGAGTTCCTACAGATATAGTTTCAGACCGAGACCCTAGATTCTGTTCTCGTTTCTGGACTGCTTTACAAGAAGCCATGGGTAGTAAGCTACTAATGAGTACAGCTTTTCATGCCGCTACAGACGGAAAGACTGAGAGGACTATCCAGACATTAGAGGATCTTCTCCGAGCTTGTGCCTTAGATTTTCATACTTCTTGGGAGAAATGTTTACCTCTTGTTGAATTCTCCTACAACAATAGCTATCAAGCCTCTATTAAAATGTCACCTTATGAAGCTTTGTATGGTAGGAAGTGTCGTACTCCTGTCTGTTGGGATCAAGTCCAAAATGCTCATGTGTTAGGACCCGATTTGGTGACTGAGACCGTCAATCAGGTTAAGATCATTAGAGAGCGCATGAAATCCGCTCAAGACCGACAGAAATCTTATGCCGATATCCGTCGTCGACCACTTGCCTTTGAAGTTGATGATCGAGTATTCCTCAAGGTATCACCTATGAAAGGGGTGAAACGGTTTGGTGTAAAAGGGAAGCTAAGTCCAAAATATATTGGTCCATTCCGTGTGCTTGAAAAGATTGGTTCCGTTGCTTACCGTTTGGAGTTGCCTCCGAATTTGAGCAAGGTTCATAATGTCTTCCATGTATCTCAGTTAAGGAAGTACATTAGTGATCCGAGCCATGTCATTCAAGAGGAAATTCTAGATTTAGAGCCTAGCTTGACTTTGGAAGAAAGGCCGATCCGGATCCTCGAAAGAGAAAACAAGCAACTTAGGAGCAAAGTTGTGCCCCTAGTTCGTGTCCTCTGGCGTTGTGGAAATGTCGAAGAAGAAACTTGGGAGCCTGAATCTTCTATGTTAGCTAAATATCCCGAACTCTTCTCGTGAGGTTATTCCTTTTTCTTACGTATTCTCCGCGTTAATAGTCCTTGCTTAGTGTTTAGAAACCGTAGTTAGAATTTAGTTATACCTAGTGGAGTTATTACCCTTATTATAAAAATTTTAAACTAAAGGTGTTGAAAATATTTTAATGTTTTTCACTGGTTTTAACGTCAATGGGTGTTAAAGCTTCTTATTGGAGACGTCCGATAATTAGTTTGCTCATTCGTTGGTGTAAAAGTGTATTTTTATGTCCTTGAATTGGAATATTGATGTTCTTGAGTGATCGACAAGAGTATCTCCGTTCCATTGAAAGGACACTATATTTTCATACGTTCATATCTTGAAAATTTTATTTATTTGATTTTAAAAGATAGACTTATATATATACAATGATTCTTTCTTCTAAGTTTCGGGGACGAAACTTTTTAAAAGGAGGGATGATTGTAACACCACGTAAATTTGGACCGTTATTATATTTTAAAAATAATATTTTAAATCAACTTTAATTTAATATTAATTTAATTGAAATAATAATAATTCGACAAAATATAATTTTATTTTATATTGAAGTAATATAATTATTTTTGATAGTTTGGAAATGTTTAAAAGTAATTTAAACTATATTTAAACCTTTTTCTTTAATAAAAGAGTATTTCAAAGAAAAGTCGTAAAAATGGGATTTTCCATTTCTTACGGTAGTTGGGTAAATGAGTTAGGATATTAGGCATAGGAGTACTTAATTTTCTAGTAAACTCGTGTTTAAAAACTTTAGCGTTGTCGGAAATCGCGTTTGACGAATAATTCGAATTCCCGTCAAATCGAACCAAAACCGAGTAAAAAAAAATAGACCCAATACCCATGATCCTTATGGCAACCAGCCAGCCTTCCCCTCTCCCTTAGGTTTCATTTTCATTTTCATTTTTTCTTTCTATCAACATCAAAAATCAAAAAAAAACTTACAATCGTAATTTCAGCATAACTTCTTCGTTTCTAGTCTGATTTTCGCAAAATTTATATATTCGGAATCCTCTCTTCAAGATCTACATCCTAGTATGTTTTAATTCCAGTTTCCCTAATTTCGATTTAAGCTTATTTTTGGGTATAATTTCGGTTTATGGGATAATTGTTGTGTTTTTGTTGTTTTAAATAGGTGAAGATCATGAAGACGACTTAGGAGACTCATATATAGTAGAGGACGAAGGGTAGTCGCGGTTTTTAGGGTTTGCTCAAGGGTTACTTTCGTTTTTCTAGCTTAAGGTAACTATTCCGAGTTACTCGACGATATAATGTTACATTTGTTATGTGTTGGATGTTATGTGAGTAGTAATTTGTTAGGTTTTATTCATATGAATTATTGTTGTTAAGTTTATTAGTTTTATGGTTATTTCATATGTTTGTAGTGTTGAATTGAATTGATAATGTTTGTGTGTTGTTGGAATGGTTTTGTATCATTGTTGAGACGGGTTTTGGATGGAAAAGGAAGGAGATAATAGGGCTGCCCAAAACAGCCCCAAAACAGGCCGTGTGTGGGGCGTGTTGGTGGCGTGTTTGCGGCGTGTTTGTGGCGTGTTTGTGGCATGTGTGTGGCCGGGTTTGGCCGTTGTTCGGGTTGTGTGTTTGAGCCTTTGGTTGATGCTTTGAGTTGTCCATTGTATATTTGCACAAGTTGACATTTTGGCGTTTTAGTAATTTTTATTGTTATGAGAAATTGTTGGAAATGGGTTAGTTTATATGTTGGAATAATTTTCCTTATGTTGATCATTTTCACATGAATTGTATTATGTTGAATTGTGTGATTTGAGTCAAAATGAGTCAAGACTCTGAGCTGGGCCAATATGACCGAATGAGTTTGGTCAAATTAGGTTTAAACCGGTCAGCCCTGATTTGACCAATGACCCGTCGCGGGACTTGGGTCGGGGATTGGTCTTTGGGGTAAGTTTGGATGACTATGGTTGATATTGAATGTTATATTTTAATGCCTTGGCCATGTTGGTTTGGAATGTTGGATTGTCATTTGATTATATTTGTATGTAGTCGTCCATATGCTAGCTTGTGATCATTTGTATTTACAAGTTTGGACTTTTTGTCCTTTTTATTGTTAAGTTGGCTAAAGTATTCACTTGGGACGAGGTCTTAAGTGAGTATTTTCAGTCATTGTCATAGATAGGTCATTATAGTCTTTGACGAGTGTATGTTCACGGCTTAATAGCCTTTGTGTTCCCGGCTTGGTGGGTTTATATCCAAGCTGAGGCATGACTTTTCTGCCTATTTTGTGAGTGGATGGTCAGCTTAAGTACTAGCCAACCCTTTGGTGGACTCCTTAGGGTACTCATGTGGTTTTATCATGAGTCTTGGGTGCGGTGGTTTTATCCGCATTTCTCTAGGTCTGCGCAGTCTAGGATTAGGGTTGAGTTGTATCTTGGCCATGTTTTAAATGTAATCTCTGAGCTAAAATGCTAGCTTCCCTACCTCGTGGTATAAACTCGAGTTACAAAGTGACTATTGACTGTACTAGGAACTTATGCATGTCTCTAGATATATTGCCCTTTCTTGTTTGATGATTCTATGAAACATAGAAGGTGAGATGCAAGCCGGCTATGGTTGATAGAGTTTGGATTCCCGTATGATACGTGACTCACATGATAGTGTAGCTTGAGTTGGTCTAGTATTCACATACTAGGACTATATGTTATTTATATTGAATTTCACATGAAAAGCTTGATGGTTTAGCCTTTAAATGGGCTATGTATTATATTTGCTCATATTTATATGCTTTCATGTTATATTAACATGACATTTCGTGGCTGGGAGAACTCGGAGTTACTCCCCACTGACTCTGGCTTTCGTGTTTGTATAAAATGCGATTGACAGGTAGGTGATGCTTATATGGGGTACACGGACGAGCTAGCGAGCAAAGTAACCTTGGAACTTAGATTGGTTCCCATTTTGTAGTGACATGTATGTCACACTTTTAGAGACATATGTCTCCCTCTGTACATTTGTTTTGTACTTCCTCCATTCTCATATAATGTACCCATTTTGTGAATATATGTGAGGTATATTTTAATATTATGGGAACATCATAGGAGAATGGAGGAAGTATCATTTTGTTCTCCACTATTTATAGCGATGGTTATGTAAATATGTTTGTGTAGACCTTGCATGTTTTGACACCTTCTATTAGGATATCTTTATAACAGGTTCAGGTTTTAAAAATTACAGGTTTTTACTCAAATGAACCTATTACAAACATATCCATGCAGTTGTTATTTAGAAATTAGGTGTTTAATTTTTCCGCGATTTTTGAGGGTGTCACAAAGGTGGATTTTGTTAGGTTGTAAATTATGTGTCACACTACTTGCAATGTTTACGGAGGAAGTATATCCAACCCAAGTTTAACAAATCTACCCAAAGTTCGGGTATACTTTGTTCAACTAAACCAGTGAGTATCCGTATAATTCGTTTTAAATTTAAGACGGGTTAAACATGTATCAAATCTGTGTATATGAATGAATTGGAAAAAAATAATACGAAGTATATATGTCTTCAACAAGTCTCCCTTGCGGCGGCATATCCGTCACAAAATTGCAACGGGTCAAGTTCTATCCAATGGGTAGATAAGACAAAACAGAATACTACTCCCTAGGCATTTTGCTTTTTTTATATACCCTCATGGGTAGTATTTAATACGTCGCAAGCTTGCGTCTGATATACCCGTCACAAACGAGAATTTGTGTTATGAGATACGAGTGGTCAGTGGTGTATATGCATGATACTTGATCGTCTTAAACGTAATTAAGACGAATAGTGTCATCTTAATTGAGAATTTGTGTAAACAATTTGCTCTGTCTCATTCATTTGTTTATTTTAATTAAAATTTTTGTAGCAAAACACTAAAAATAAAAAATTGTAAATATGTGATTTAAACGATTTAAATTTGGGGTGGTAGGTGTAAACGACGATCGTTCACAAACTGTTACTGATAGTTCAACATTTGTTTTGATAAAATTTCTAGAGTGTATGACATTATCTATACCTTTTAGGTATTAATTATATATAAATAATTTACGATTTTAGAATATTTATTTACTCATATACTTTTTCAACGATTTCCGTTGGAATTTCAACTCATTAGTCATCAATAAATATGTTAGGCTATATAATTGATTTAGGAAAAGGCAAGATACAAAGTTTAAGTTTATTATCGTCTTAATTATGCACGGGTTTTTAGGACAAGTTCACATGTTACTCTTTATATCCCGAAAAAGTCGTTGTATACAAATAGTTAACTCTGTTTTGCTATTTCAAGAGAAACAAAAGACTAAGATAAAACAAAGGATTTTTTCTCAAAAAACACCTAACATTTACCTCATCTATAAATCAGGTAATACCTTTATAATTGTACATTGTAATAGTGTACATCTTTATTATGTTTTCATTTATTTCTAATGTAAATTATAAATTTGCTAATATTACCATTATTTAATAGGTTTGTTCGATAAAAGTCAAGTAATTCTAGATAAATTAAGCATTCAAATCGAAAACATTAAATATGACTTTATACAAAAGTTATCCATCATTTTAACATTATTTAGAGATAACAAAATTTGAAACCGCATACCCGTGCAATTTGCACGGGTTTAAAACTAGTTAAATTCATCAAATAATAAACCGGCAAAGTATAGCCCTTTGAGGAAAGGAATGGCAAAAAAAACAAGGCATTTCCATGTATAAAAAAGTCAAAAGTATCCACAATAGAAATAATGGTAGTGTAATACTGTAGTTGTTACAAATTAAGGTCAATGCTATTGTCATACGTAATAATGCACTCCATTTTGGTCGGTTCTCTTATTTGTATGAAAGTTTATGTTCTGTCAACAACGTACGTACACTCACAACTGCATTAGTTAGTAATGCCATGCTAATTACTCTAATTTAATTTGTTAGTTGGAGAATTTTGTTTGCTATCAATTCCAGAAATTCTTTCAGTCCTGTACTCCTGTGCATGCCTGATAGAGCAAGTCTTTCTTGTGACTTGTATATCCGTCGTAGATTGCTACTCAGATCACTAAACATTTTACTTTTGTCATATCTTTCTCAAATAATTAATATTTGACTCATCGCAAGCTTACGACGGATATGCCTGGCATAAATAAGAATTTGTGTTCCTGATATTAGGATATTCACCCTTATCTACCATAGTAATATATAATGGGACTTGGTATGTATTGACAAATACTTTAGACATCGTTTTGAGTTGATTTATATGCAAAATATGTAGGTGATCCCAGGTTTGAGGTTTGAAGATAAATGATAATAAATGATAATATTAACCCTCGATCTCGCCCTCTTTATCCCTTCACCTATTAACTTGTATGATAAATTAGTTAGTGGGAAAGCAGCGTAACTGCGTAATTTGCATTTTATGAACTAATAGAAAAATTGATTATTAAGTTTGCGCAATATAAATACTTACTGTGAATTAGTATTAAAATTTCCTCATACTAACAAATAAACTGTTACATACGTCATCTTAAAATGTATTTGTCATATATAACTGAAGCGCTTATATATAATACTGTCCAGTAACCTTTTTTTAAGATGGATACTCTCATACTCCAGTCTCACTCCCTCCATCCCGGACAATGTATCATTCATTTGTTTATCATTGGACAGTGGGGGATAGATTTTACGAGTAATTTGATGATATTTTAAAAATTGAATTCAAACATTTTTCTAAAGTTTTGTTACATAAAATTTGTGGAAAAGTCACATAAATCTTGGTTCCATGTAATATGATCTTTAGATTATGAATGACGCGTGATGGGAGTGTTTTACGTAAGCACATGCAGATGTACATAAAAATGTTGAAAAGTGCAGTTACACCTGCAATTCTGCAAAAGTATGGGACATCAAACATGTCATGCACCAGGAGACATGCCGGAGTACAAACAAAATATGATGACTTGCACCTTAATCCTTGACCATCTTATACTACACAAATAATAGGAGTTAACACAAATTCTCATTCGTTTGTTAGGGGACAACACGAATCTTAAGCTTGCAGCGGGTCGCCCCGTCACAAGTGAGACTTGCGCACATAACAAGCAAAACTTGAACATAGTGTATTCAACTCGATAAGTGGCACATCACGAGATTGACGATCTTATATCGTTCACCCATCTTTAAAAGAGTTAGTCTTCCAAGAATAAGAGACTCAGAGTTATGTAACTATTAGGCGAGACAAATACATTTTAGAAAGAAAAAATCATAAAAAATATCTGAACAGTCTAAACACCCACCCATTAGCTTGCTAAATGCTTAGCTTATGGCCTAACGATTACTCGACTAGCGGCCTCATTATATGACTCCGTCTGATAAGAATTTTCTCATGAGACGCCTTTGGTAGCCATTCACTACAAAATCACAAGACGTAAATTCCGGGTTAATTATCATGAAAGACAAATGCATAGACAACGTAAAATTACTGTCATTATAGACATAAAATGTAATGTCATTTTTTTCCTAAAAACTCCAACAAATCTCTCAATTGGACGATTTAGCACTTCATCTCAAGTTACAGAAGAGCATTAAATCTCTATATATTGCATACAATATTATGTTGCCTAGAGTTTCTGGATAACGACCGAATTAGCAAGCCCAGCCTGCTCTATCGTCTGATTATTGTCCGTGAGTGGCTTTGGAGGAAACCCGACGGTCTGAAGCTGGTAGGGCCTACTTCCACTGGGCCTCGAAGCATCGATGAAAGCACGGATATCATTGACAGTGTGATGGTAGTTGAAGTGGGCCACCATGCGTGTCCCATCTGCCAATCGCAGCTGGATAGAAGTTGATGGCTGATTTTGATCCACGACCAGACCGGCAGTAGGAGGTGGGGCCGAGTTCATAGGAGTTGCATCAGTTTGTTCGGATTCAGTGGCCGAGGTGCTGCCACCAAGAGTCCTAGCAACACCTTGAAATGCAACAGTACGCTTCTCCGGCTCCTGCAAGTTTATATAAGCATAAATTCTTGTATACGACGGTTTTACACCAAACTATAAGAGGGATGCAAAATATTGAACAATAGCACCCGGTATCACTTTAATTTTTTTGGACACAAGGACTCTGACCTAAAATGGGAATAGAGATGTGGGGACAGTGGGACACATCTTCAAAATGGGAATAGGCATATAGCTATACATTTGAAATACAGTAGTTTTAAAGCGACATATATTTGAAATACAATAGTTTTAAAGCGACATAGAGTGATGTTTGAGAAATTAGGCCCTGTTCTTTTGGACTTTAGTCTTCAACAATAAATATCATACCAAATGAGTTACAGTCTCTTCTCTACTTTTATCATACGGGCCTCCCTGTATGGCTATTCTAGGAGAAGTATGGTCGTGAACTAGTGATAAGGGCTTCCATACCCATATCCTTGAGTAGCTAGGCACAACCCCGAAAATGAAGAAATCTAATAAACTTAGTAAATAATTGTTGTACTAACATATTAATTCTACTCAGATCAGAGTGTTCATCGCTACCCATAACTTAAAAAAAAGGGATTTTCTATCGTGTACCCCTGTGTTTTCTCAGATTCTAACATATACCCTCGATTTTTAAGAAACATCTAATATACCCCTAAACTCCTATATTAGTGTCTAAGATACCCCGAGTATCCAAAATTGAGTTTTTTAATGGTTACATATTGTCACAAAAAATTGTATATTGATGAGTAAATAAGGATTTTGTTGATGGTTACATATATTTTTAATGAATAATAAACTAAAATCACCAAAATATAATAGTTGGAATTGTAAAATTTTAGCATTTAGGGTATTTGTAGAACAATTTATTAAGTTTAGGGGCATTTTGTGTGATTTTGAAAAACCGAGGGTATATCTTAGAATCTGGAAAAACATAGGGCTACATCATAGAAAAACCCAAAAAAATGTTCATATTTAGGGGACAGCATGAATGGTGAACAAAAAGACTATGATGTGTTCTTTTACAACCAACTACGGAGTATACATTACAGGGTTAGGGTAGGAACTCACAGGACAGTTTTCATCCCTTCTGATGAGATTGACATGTACTTGAGTCCTCCTGTCTGCAGGTTCAAGCTCTTTTGGACATTCCGACTTTCGGATACTCTGCATTAATTTACTACACAAGGTAAATGAATCATCGGAGAAGTAAAAACACCATGATTATTTCATATTGTTGTTCTTTGAAATTAAATATCTCCTAGTCAACAGGATAATGGATGCGCTTCTTTTTATTTTAAAGTAGCTAAGAGTACATGTTTTATCAACACAATTTTGACTATAGTCAATACGTCTTCGCAAACAATAGTCTCTTAATACTGTGTATTGTTAACACACGGATAAAGATGCATACGTTTGACCCCATCCCCCTTTTTTCCCCTCCATTTGCGAGAGTTACTGTAATGAAATAGTTATTTCATACCTCTAGAAAAGGTGCATTCTCAGGGTCATCCAACCTCCTTATTGGACCATCATTAATAGTGAAGCCGTTGCGCCAGAAAACAATGTTGTGGACAACATTCTCAAGTGGCTGAGAAGCTGCAGGTACCGCATCCCCAGTAAGCGTTCTGCCAGTACCAGTAAAACTTCTTGAGCTTGAAGGCCGAAGATTGTCAGGAGGCCCTTCAACAGCACCTAGCTCCCTTGCTTGATTGAAAATCTCATCCACGTCATTGCCTTTTGGTGGGCCTTGGACCAGCATTCCACTTGAAGAAACATTATGAAGCATTAACAAACATTTTATTACAAAAACTTCGACGAGACCATTATATGCATATAACATTCGCAGTTCATGTTACATCCTTCTATTCATAATAGAGTTCATAACTTGGGTGAGGGGGGTTAGAAGAAACGTTGTCCCTACCCTCTAGGCTCTAGCTACCTATTAAAGATTGAGCGTAAGTTTGCTAAATACTAGTCAGAGCACAATTTGCCGCAGGGATAACAAAGCTTTACAAAACATAGCTTATACAAAATTTTGTCTCTAGCTAACATTCATCGGCAAACTCAAAAGAACCCATTCACAAGTTCTAATGCAAGACGGTATCCGATGGAGCTGACTTACGGTGGTTAGAGGAAGGCATGAGGTGTCCACTCAAAAGTGAAAAATCAAATAAACTTAACATCTGAATTAATAGGTCAGCTACATATCTTTCCACATAATATATACTTTAACTTTCAAGTGACATAAGTAACCTCTTCTGAAAATTTTGCCATCTCATGATACCATTACCTCAATACCTCAATGGCTCCCGACTGCGGGTTAAAGGGGTTCAAATGTATGTAATGAGTGTCAATTTCATTATGCTGAAATACTAATTGCATGCCTAGGTCATAACAGAATAGTACCTAAGCTAGGATTAACTAAATAACTTGAGTACTAATCTCCCAGAGGAAGTTGGACTAAGATCAAATTTCGCTCAACATTTTAAAGCAAGCCAGAAATGCATCTCAGAGTCCAGTTCTCAACAGCTTAGACGTCACATAGGAATTTGACTTCAATCACTGTCCGAGTGACCAACTAAGCTTTACAGTTTACACCATGATTGTCCCCAAAGCAACCGCTTTTAAACACAGTAGCCATCTAATTTAATGCTCCGTTCACTCAGCTCCACTTGTCACAGTTGTCAAGAAAACTCATTTTCCTTGTTCCTAAAGCTATTATATGCTTTATATCACAATTGCCAAGGTAAAGTAATGTCCTCGGACAGATAAAATCATCTAACTCAAAAGATTCTTCAAATATCGAGCTTTAGTGGTAATAGGCAACCCTCAAAGCAAGAGATTCAGATTTTGGTAGAGTGGGCCTATGCCTGAGTATAACTCTGGATTTTTTTTTGCATCAAAGCCCTTAGGAAAGTCAGAGCTAAAAATTGCTCTAAGTATCCAAATTCGATAATGAATCATGCAAAGGCAGTGGTCGACAACTTGATATAATAGAGAAATGTTGATTATAGCAGGAAATGAAAAATGAGACGAGAGTATAAACTCCACACCTAAGCATGAAGAAGCAGAAAATGAATGCCGTAGAAAACTATCCTATCTATGTGGCTGTTACATCACACTTCACTGATAGAGCAATTGGAGAATCAAAACTACAAACATAAGAATGAAAACTTACGATTCATTTTGCAGATTTATCAGAGGGTAAATTTTCATACTGAAATTGTAAAGAATCATTGTAACTAACGTAATAAACCTCTGCAAATAACCATATCAGACCAGAAAATATTGATTGATCCAGCAAAACCAACCAATTCTTGCAAATTAACAAAATGGGCATCCTAAATTTGATTGAACAATGCGATCTACCTTCCAACTGTTTTTATACCAATTATGAATCAAAAGAGGACAAGGATTCCACATACGCAATCATTACGGCAAGTCCAATTGCATTATATCAACATAATTGGGATATCCTTAAGAGTACCCAAAGTTTAGCCCATGTAGAAGTTACAAAAACAAATCTACCCCAAATATAATCACAAGAATGTCTAAAACTTGAAGATGCACGAGAATTACTCTCTAAACAGACTCACAACACAACAGAAAACAAGGAACATCTCCGTAAGTGCTTCCTATCTTCTAAGTTCTGACTACCCAAACCTTGAAATAAAGTAGAGAAACTCAACCACCAAAATAGGACACACCCACTGCTCTTCATGAATACTAATCAGCCTCAAGCATAAATTATATCCAGCATCACAATGGACGAATAAATGTATCCTCAAGTCACAAAAATTCGAGAACATAACAGTGTAACTGCTGTAACACACACACTTCAGCTGAGAGCAGCATCACATCTGCGCCTTTGAAGATTGTCGTAAGCATTTACTCTCCCTAGTACTAAAAAGATTACACATTTTCCAAAATCCACTTGCCATCCAACTAAGCACAATATATATAAACTACACCGTGCTTTGATCATGATAGAAAAAGATCAGAAGGCAGATAGCATTGCTCAAATCAACTTTTAAAAAAAAGCCATTGAAGTATAAGAAAACCTAAAATAACCACAAAAACTCCAATTTACACAGATTAACCAAAAGACATTCCTAATTTATGAAGATGAATAAGAAAACTGACTATCTAAACTCAACAACATAGCCCGAGTGCCTTAATGGCTCCCACAAATTGCGAGGTAAGGGGGGTTTGGCGGTTCCCAGTGCTAGCATCACAAAGAGAGAGTTTCCGAATCACCCAATACGGAAATTGCCTCGAGAAGAACCTACAGCTCGAAATAATCATTCAACAACCATAAAACATCAATTATGACCTAAAAAATCACCCAATTCACACAAAACAGTCAATCAACGAAAAACCATTTCTCAAAACAGTAATTAACATTCAATTAAACAATCACAACCAACATATACCCAAAAATTAATTCGAAGATCACATCTTTATACAACAAAACCCAATTACCAAAATCATAAATAATCAAAATGACCAAAAAAGTAATAGTAAAAGGGTAAGAAAAGAGATAAAGAATAAACCTTTTTTCACCACCAGCGTAGTATTCTTGAGGAGCACTATCCGAGTCACTGTCCGAGTCATGACTCGAATGACGGTTCAAATCGGCGAGGGTTCGAATCCCACCAGCCGGTCTTCCACTACTGCTTGATCTCGCGGGTTTCTTGTCTTTGGAAGCCATTGATATGATATGATGTGATGTGATGTGATATTTACTCCATTCTATTGATTGTGGAATTATGATTTTCCTGAAGAGTAGTTGGGGATGTATTTTCAACTCTTTCAATGCTGAGTTTTGGACCTATGGCTGTTACATAGCTCACTCGATCTGAATGACCTTTCTCGATAAGGCTAACCGAGATTTGAAAATGGTCCAAATTTGTTTGACCTGAATATGACCCAAAATTTGAATTGACTGGCCCGACCCAGTTTGACCCGAATATCGATAAACCCAACTCGAATAGACCTGACCTACCGTTGACCCGATCCCAAAATGCTTGAAATGACAAGAAACGACAAATAATAAGTCATATAAAGTTTAATTAGATAGTTAAATTTGCAAAATACTGCGAAGTACTTGTATTTCATAACACTTGACGGACATACTTCATCTTCAATGAAAACCTCTCACAAAAAACAAGTGAGAGAGTCTCTCAAGAAGGAAGGCACCTCCTACTTGCTCTTTGTGAAAGATCTTCATTAAATACGGATTATTTCCGTATTCAATAAGATTTTGTGTAACCTCAAAGCGACCAACCCAACATGACCAATACCCATTGAAAAGCCGAAATGACTTTCCCAACTTGACCTGATCCGAAATGTGTGAAAAATCTGAAATGACCCGACTCATCCCTTTTTTATTGACATTCTGAAACTTCCCTTTTTTTATTTCGGTTCCAAAGTTTTCTCGGCAATTTTGATGGGGGTTTAAATCTTGCAATTCCAGACCCGCGTCTTTCTTATAGCAGGTGGTCTCACTTGTGGCGGGCATATCGGTCACAAACTTGTGACGGATCAGACCCATCTCACAAGAAGACAAGTGGGAGGGGATCGACCCGTCACAAACTCTGAAAAAGAATTTGATCCGTCATAAGTTTGTGAGAATTTGCCAGTTACAAACGAGAATCTGTCATTCTTATAGTGTGAGGAAAGAAGTAGCCCTATCGACTATCCCCTATGTTTGTGTTATTGTCATCAATTGAAGGCTTGAAGCCCTTGGTTGAGTCTTCAATCCAAGCTAAAAGCCTAAAAGGGACGTATAGCTACTAAATTGCATGATTGAACACCACCATACATGTTAATTCTTTGGACATTGCATGTTATTTAGCTCACTAGTCACCACCACCACATGTACCATATATAAATGAATCAATCACACAATATATTCTTGGATATTTAGTCAATATTATGCACTACAACTTATAGTTAAGAGACCACATGGCATAACACTAAAGTCTCAAGCAAAACCATCTCCATGCAACTATTGCACTCTAGTCTCCAACTCTCTCGTCAAAATCTTATAAATGCATTAAAATTTCACAAAGTCAAACATTCTACCCCTCTGTCCGGTCATTTGATTATCATTTTTATTTTAGGTGTTTCATTCATTTATTTACCTTTCTATATTAAGAATGTTTTCTATGAGTAATTTGATGTCCCAATGAGACTATTTTCTACTTGTCATCCACTCAGGACCACCACCACAAATGATCCCCTACCATTTCCTTAATAATTGTGCAAAACAAATGACCGGGACGGAGAGAGTAACTCTTAAATTATTTAGAATGACTAACAATGATGTTAACATATAATATAACTTAATTCTAGAAACAACAAATGACATTACGCCAACACAAATCTACAAACCTAGTCAATGTAAACAACTTGTTCAACTTATATTATTGAGTGCAATGGAAAATTATGTATCATATATTTATAGAGTACAATTTGTACCAACATAAAGTATATACAAAACAGATAACAATGACATGAAATAGAAGAAAATCTTAATCAACTACTCGGTTTTTACTTAAATGTCTAAATGAAAAATAAAATAGTGTCACCGGTAGTAAAAAATCTCGATTTAATCCATTGTCCTATGTAGACTGCATTAAAATCCCATTTCTAGTTACCACGGACACATATCATTGTATTCAATCCGAGTCACATAATATACAGGCTATTGTAGGTGAAAGGGTGACACCGAGACTTGATAATATCCAGCTTGTACCTAGCTTATGCTAAACGGTTAAGACATCTGTAAGCTTCTTACTAAACAACCCTCGAAAACCAAACAAATTACCATTTCCGCCACTACCCTTCACTCCACCTCCGCTGCTCCCACCTCCGCCAACAGCCACACCGCTCTCATCACTATGACAACCCAACTGTTGCCGATGCCCAATACACACCGGCAACTTCACCTTCGGAGACACCTTTCCCGCCCCAACGACTGGGACCCGGTTACCCGGCCCGGCCCTCTTCACTTGCCAAACCGGGCTGGCCCGGCCCAAATGAACCCCGGTCCGACCCGGGCTACTGGGCCAGGCCCTCCTGAACGTCTTTGACTCCCCCGAGGAATTGCTCCTAGAGCAGGGCGCACTGCTAACTTTCCGGTTCGATGGCACCGGTTTATTAGACCGGGTTGTATTATTCCCCGCAGACCGGCTCCTTGAAAATGGCCAAATATTTATATTCAACTCCGTCGAACCCAAACCCGAACCGATGTTCTTTTTCCTTTGTTTTTCTTTCTTCTTATCATTTTTCTCAGTTTTATTTCCGTCAAATTCATTAGTATTAGTATTAGTATTACTACCTCGCTTGAAAATCTCCTTCCACCGTTTCGACGCATTAAGAATTAAACCACCATTTGAAGTAATATGAGCCGACGGTTCCCATGAACCCGGTTCAGTCTCCCCAACTAAATCACATGAACCCGGTTCAGTCTCCTCAACTAAATCACATGAACCCGGTTCAGTCTCTCCAACTAAATCACATGAACCTGATTTAGAAATAGAATAAAGCGGAAGAATAAAGCCATGAGAGAAAAGCTCATCAGCCGAATGAAGAGGGGTAGTAATGGTTAAACCCGGGTTATTACGGTTGGTATTCCAAAACTCGAACTCGGGCGAGTGAGCTGAGTCAGTGCTGAGGCGATGGTGTGTTGATGGAGTCGAAGATAGTAATGGAGAAAATGTAAGAGCTCTTGAAGGGCTCTCCATTGTTGTATTACTAATACTATTATTAATATGAGAGTGTTATTTATGTATTAAATGTTGTTTGAGGAATATATATGGGTGGCTGAGTTGTGGAAGGAATGAAGGGAAGGGAGAGGTGGGGATGTATGTATGTTATATGTATAATTGTATGGTATGAGAGTAAATGAGGTGGGTGCAAGTTTAGAGGTAGTAGTAGTGTTTCATAGGAGGGAGGGTGGAGATACAAGGAATTGAGAGACACATATTGCAAATGAATTGTGTGTATTCAATGTTTATAACTTGGAGCAACCTATTTTATAGGGGCTCAATATGAGATTAACGGGTTGAGGTTCCTCTCCATTACTTGAAACGAAATGGATTAGATTATTACTCATAAAAATTTGATAATAGCTGACCCGAAAATGAACTGAATACAAATGACCCGACTTGACCATAACCCTTCCTAAACTCTTGCAACAAGAAATAAACTCGGCCCAAACTTGACCCAATTGACCTGTTTGTCATGTATAATTGGAAATGAACTCATAATGTGTAATTTGAATTGAGTTGAACCAACTAGAAATACCTTTTATCAAATTGAACAGTAGAACTGGACTAAATTGAGCGATATAACTCAATTTTAATAGGGTCTCATTCATAGCCTATTTAGGTTAGTATATAAATAAAACATGACTATGTTAGTATTGAAGGTCAATAGTACTCGTATTTGATAATGTTATATACTTATAGAGAGTATCTTTTTTATTTTAAATTAGTTTTTTGTCTGTGAAAATTCGTGGGGCGTTTATGTGTAGTTATATGTTTGACGAAAATGTATAATTTGTGTAATTTTGTCAAGAAAAAGGTAGTCATCACGATGACTTTGATGCTTATTCGTTGTAAATAGAGCAACTCAATCACTAATCTTTTTCATTAAAAACCTTTTAATTAAAGAAAACAAAGGAAATTAACACGATAGTATTTTATTTGAATTTGTTATAACCAATATACTCCACTGTTTTTTTCTTATTTTTTTTTCTCTTCTCGTGTAGCTAGCTATTTTTTTTGTCTTTATTCGTTTAGACTTCTTTTGGTCCATATTGAATCCTTCTGGCTTTGTGTCTTTCGTTGGCGTTGATAGTCTGCATTTGTGTAGGTGTATTCGTTTCATGACGCAAACATTAACAATAATGTAGTTTAGTCAGTCGGGTCTTCACGTTCATGTTTAAATGTAAAAAAAATTAATGATAGTTTAATTTTGTGGATTTAAAATGGCTAAAAATAAATGAAGAGTGAGTTAAAGAGTGAATTTTAATAAAATATTTAATTGAATTTGGTGAGGACATATAAAGAACACAAATTGTTGATGTGAGGATGCCTAATTAACTATATCACATGTCGCTTAAATAAGGTTTATCATACCTTTTAATGTTATATATAGATGGCAATTGGATATGTGAAGTAATCGGGTTAGGCACTGAAGTTATTAAGGTTGCAAAGAGGAAGATTATACTCTATGTAAGAGACTAAGGGAGCGTTTGGTACAACAAAGGGAAAGGGAATAAAAATAAGAAAGGGAAAAAAGGGGAAAGAAATGAGATGACCCCAAAATTAACTCATTGTTTGGTTACAAATGTAAAGGAATGGCTTAAAAAACTATCCACCCACCCACATTCTCAACCACCACCACCATCACCATTCCATATCACAAGAATCGTCCACTTCCACCACAAAGGACGTCTGGACGACAACACACCCATATTACCGCGCGCTGGCGAATGACCCACCACATTTATGCCGGAATTCATTACTAAATCCTCCACCACAAGTAAAAACACCAACCCAAAAAACTTAGAAACACTGCCATTTTGATATTTATGCCATATGGAGTATTATACAGACTAATTGGGATTGTTCAACTACAAAGTTGTTTCTCAATTGGATCTTTCGGTATTTATGCCATTTTGCACCATGTTTTTGTTCTGGTATCATACTATTGTTTGAGAAGACACAATGGTGAATTAATGAGTAAATAATAGTGTTTTTACTAATAGTGATGGGGGGTTCGATTGGGGCGTCGGCGACGAGAGATAGGTCGGGGCCGACGCCGGCGGTTTCTTAGGGTGGCCGGCGAGCATGAAATGGTGCTTCGGATTGCTGGTCGTAGTTGGGGTTGTCGGGTTTGGTGGTCGTGGGTGTTGGGTGGTGGGTGAAGATAATGTTGGGTTGATAGGGAATGGATTGTGTTACCTTGGGGGGGTGAGGGGTAAGGATGATGAGAGATATGGGGGAATAGAAGGGGTAAAGGGTATGATTCTTTTGGTCAACCAAACACAAACAAAGGGTTTTAATTATTTTGTTTCCCTTTCCCTTTTCTAAATACCCCTAACCAAACAGCCCCTAAGAGTACATATATGAAAAACTCTTGTTTAGTTGTTTTCAACTAGTACAAAACCCGTGCAATAAATGCACGGTATTTATAAAGTTACTTATTAATTAATATAGTATTTAAAGATTGTATTGGCAACTTATTAATTTTTACATTTCTCATCATTGTATTTTCAATTGAAGAAAAAATAAATTAAAAGAGCAAAATTAATTAAGAGATTTGAGTATTTTTACACAAAAATAATGATATCTTTCATAATTTTTTAAATAACATATATTTTAGCTACGATTTATCTTAGAATGTTAACGAATTTTATCACAACAAACTTAGAGACAAATTTTTTGCAGTTCAAATAGGAAGCATATAGGGGATTATATCATATCAGAATAGAAAAGTATATAGAGAATTATTTAAATATGGAATGTTTTTTAGGGGGGAAAAATTTGAGCTTTTCTTATTCTTTTAGTATATAGGAGATGGTATTATACAGTGTTATATCTTGGTGGGACAATTTATAATGAAATACATACATGAATGAACTCTATCAGTTACCTATGTATATATATTCCGCACAAGGATTAAGGTTGGGAAAGGGGTGAAGGCTTTATTTGGCAAGATATTGCAGGTAGCTTATTTGCTCAAAATGGTTTTTTTGACAAAGAATTTATGTAGCTTATTTTTTTTTTGCAAGTGTTTGACAAGTAGTTTATTTTAGTTATCGGAAAATTCACGTGGTAGACCTAAACTTTGTCATTTTGCACGTGGTAGTCAATTTTTTAAGTTTGTGCACATAGTAACCTTGAAATTTGATTTTCGAGTATGAAGTTCTCTTTTTAACGTTTTTAAAATTTTCAAATGAGCATAAATCGTAGACCAGAAATTGGAATTGCCAAACAAAAATTTAATATTGATTAACTCTCCGAGATCTATAATTTGATCAAACAAAAAATGGTCATTCGGAAATTTAAGATCGAAGTTAAGGACGATTTTAGGTTTTCACGAGAAAAAAACCTTAGAAAACGTCAGTCGGAATTTTTTTTACTCAAATCGTAGACTTTGACAAGAAAATGTTTATAGGACGAAAAATTGGTCAAATCCGAATTTCGATGCAAGGGTTATGCTTAATTGAAGTATTTAAAAGCTACGAAAAGGATATGTTGTGCTTATAAATAAAACGTAAAGGGTGACATGTGTACAAACTTAAAATAGTGGGTACCATGTATAAAGTGACAAAGTTTAAGGGTACCAATGTGACAAAGTTATTTATACAATGGAGTAGCAGTTGAGATTTAAGGTACCTGATCTTATATTATATTCTCTTTTCACCTCTATAATATATAATATTAAGTAATTAATTATCATACCCTTCTATGTAATTTCATATAAAATCAGCTACATTTTTAGCTAGTTTGCCAAATAGTTTTTCGGAAAATTCCCACGGTACTCCTGAACTATGACATTTTGCCCGAAATACCCAAATTTTTGCTCCGAAAAACTTTAAGTGGTCATAACTCGTGTTTAAAAACTCGGAAAATGACGATGTTTTTTTTCAAATCGTTCCTCTTTCCGAGTAATTCGATTTGAAAAAGAAAATTGGCGAGTTTGGAACTCGTGACCATATTCAAGAGATATGGTCACTCAAAGTTTGTTCGGTGAAAAAAACTTTTGACATAATAAAACTCCTAGCCACGGGATCAAAATACGACAAATTGTTTTTCAAATCGTAGCTCTCGGAAAGATCAACGATTTGAAAAAAAATTTAGTCATTTTCCGATTTTTTAAACCCGGGTTATGGCCACTTAAAATTTCTTGGGTCAAAATTTTGGGTATTTCGGGCAAACTATCAAAGTTCGGGGGTACCGTGGGAATTTTCCGATATTTTTTTGTAGAATCAGTTACCTTATCAGTTCATAATTTTCAGTTACTTTATCAGTTAGCTTTTCAGTTTTTAGTTACCTTTTATTTCAGGTTTCACCGTTTCAATTACCTTTTCAGCTAGTTTTACCAAATCAAACCTAATTGTGGCTATTGTTACTTGAAGATAAGTAAAGTAAGTCGTATTTCATCCGTTCTTTTATTTGAACAACAAAAGTACCATTTTGTAAGTTGGGTTATAAATTATACATTTGATACATTCCCAAAATATAAAACTAAATAATTGATTGAATAAATAAAACATCTTAAAATAAGGTGGATAAACATTTAACGTGATAAATGATCGAAAGGAGTAGAGATCACCTGTCCTATTTTTATGTCCCATCTTGTATTTCATGCCCTTAAGATCTTGACACATTACACTGTACTTGAAGTAATATTAATAGTAATGTTATATATCAAAGTGCTAATATGTCATTAGAAAAAGTAATGGGACAAAAGATGTGACATGAAATGGGACAGAGGATCTGCGCTGTATCGAAAGAAAGGGAAAACTAGTTAATAGGATATAAATATAATAGTTGAATCTCAACCATCACCGTAAGGTTTTGGTTGAGATCGTTCATCTAACATGGTATAAAAGCCAATGTGACCAGAGGTTACGAGTTCATGTGCTGGCAGCCTGGTTTGGAGGCCAGAGATTACGAGTTCAAGTGATGGCAGCCTGATTTGGGGGACCTGTCCTCGTATCACTCTTCAAACTTAATGGGCATTCGAGTGAGGAGGCGTGGATTGGGGGGACGTGTGCACTAACCACCAAGTCTAATGTGCATTCGACTGAGGAGACATAATAAAATATAAATATAATAGTAGAACATCGAACACCATCTTAAAATTCTAGTTGAGCTGATTTATCTAACCCTAATTACGCCTTAGTATTTAGTAGTGAGACCATAACATGGAATAATGTGTGTTATTTGATGAGAAATGTACGGATTATTGTATTTGAGTGGGAATTGAGATGCCACTTTATTGGGTTTCTAGGTTAGTTGCTAATCTAAGGGCGTTGTGTCCCACTACTTTCTATATGCTTTGCATTTTGAGGTTGCAACAAATTATTGTACAAACATTTCAACTGATTTTCTTTCTCTTCTAAAAATTATATAGGAGACTTTCGAGCGTTTCCCCTAAATTATGCATAGTAACATTATTAGCAAATCATACGATTCAAGATATGCTGTTTTCTTTAACACAAATTCTCATTTGTGACGGACACTATCCGTCGCAAGCTTAAGACGAATACCATATTCTCTATTATTAGCAAATCATACGATTTTGAATACGATTCAAAATACCCATCAATGGTGAGTGGAGAAGCACATGGGGGGTGCCCACCTTGTCCCCTCTACCCATTTCCTCTCACAAAATACCCGTCGCAAGATCCGATCCGTCGCAAGCAAGACCTACTGTTTCTTTAATTGAAGATGATAAGTTTTAGACATCTTATGCACGACTTATTATTAACGGTTGGTCTTACTTCAGACGGAGCATTTTGGTCTGAAGCAATAAGACGAGATTTTGTAACCACTTTACAGTTAGATGTAACCACTATTAAAAACATGTTGATATAAGCTGTGGTTAATTTTATCAAAAAGTGGCAACATAATCCCGTCTTATTTTTCAGACGGAAATAGTCCGTATAAAATAAGAATTTGCGTATTATTAATGTTCCAATCATTTTTTAAATTATAGTACAGAGTATATTGTAAGGTCAAATAATGCAATAGTATTCAATTTTTCGTAGTTTCCATTTGTATGTAGAATACTTTAGTTCAATTAATTAATGAATAAGAGAATGCTAGTGATTTAGCGATACTGTTTAGAATTGATATAAGTTCTAAAATAATCATGTTTCAATTCGGAGTTTGTAGTTCATTGTAAGAAGAGGTTGAGAGTGGGATGGGATAGGGGCGAGCTAAGTTGGTGGTGAGTGAGCCCGAGCCCACACAACGGGATGATGGTGGGTGGGATGAGGCGGGCGGGGTCAGAGATTTAGTGGCCCTAAACTGACGCGGTTGGGCAAATAAAGGGTAGTAAGCTATGCGAGCCAGGCGGGTTAAGCAGTGTCGGTTGGGGATTTGGTGGCCCGAGCTCGAGCCTGAATGGGGGAGCAGGTTGGGTTAAGCAGGGATTGCAGGCTAGCCAGATTGGTGGAGAAGTCGGCTCGATTAGTGGGTTGGATTGGGCTGACCTGCACTTATGTCCACCTCTAATTATAAGAGCAAAACAATACTTATTCACATGGATCATGACAAGTAATGATTTGAGACTTATTTTTGTGATTTGATATCAGTTGTCCTTGTATGATTTTTACTGGTATACCATGCACAAATATCGATTATACTATTTTAAAATACCATCGAGTTATCCTTTACAATTTTGATTATTCGGATACGTACGCATACAACTCGTTGTTACAACTTACATTATGACCATTTGCCGTCAATTGGGGCAATTTCAACCGTGAAGAATAATATTCCATTTTGCATATATAGATAAGTACCATGACTCCTTAATTATTTAAACTAAAATTATAATGAACAGCAAACGTAGGTCCATAAAATTTTGTTAGTATATTGTTGTATTTACATAACTAATTTCCCTAGAAGTGACTAGACAATTAATAAATTCAATAATGCAATTTGCAAGTATATAAATTCAAAACAATAATCATAAAAAAGAAAGAATAAAAAGAAAAAGAAGAAAAATAATGGAATGTAAAGGAATAGAGACATTCAGGTGTGCCTAGTTTATATACATATATACAGTTTATACAAAGGTTAAGACTGTTCAAGTGATGTCATGTCAAAGGCCAAAGTGGTGCGTGCTCACATTCAAAAGATCATGACAGCTTTGCGTTGACATCTTTCTTAATCCACACTTCATTATTCAATACTTTGCTTGTCTTATAATATGATTGTTATTAGTCTTATAATGGAGTATATCATATGTTATACTCTTGAGGAAAGTTGAATTGAAGGGGAAAACAAAAGTTAGTGGTTGTAGATTGGGGTGAGCAAAATCGGGTACTCGATACAGTTTTAAAAACTGTATCGGGTACCATGTTTTTCTAAGGCAAAAAATTAATACCCGGATACGACCCGTTTTCCGTATACACGGTTAAACTGGGTACCCGAAAACCGTATACCCGAATCCGGTTTAATTAATAATAGTCAAAAATCAAAAATTGATTTCACAAAATTAGTAACGACCCATTACTAGGATGACTATATAATCTATTCGGCCTATTATTACGAAACATAACAACTTGCAAAGTTAGTTTTGAGAAGACAAAATTCAAACTTTCATCGCTTCACATAAAACTTTGACACCCACACAGTAGTTACTTAGTTACATACATTGCAAGTTTCACATCCAAAGATTGACCCACAAAGTTTCACATCCAAAGATTGACCTACAAAGTTTCACACAAATAGTCCATATCAAACCCAAAGTTTCACATACAACTTTTTTTTGTTATTTTTAATTAAACACTGTCAAAAACCGTATACCCGGTTTTGATTTTCCCCGACCCGGACCTGATACGGTTTAATTAAAAACCGTATCGTATATCCGGAAATTCGTATCGTGTACCCGGAAATTTGTGTAATTACAACCGTATACCGTATCGTATCCGTATATTAAAACCGTATCGTATATTTTTGCTCAGCCCTACTTGTAGACTTGTACTAGTAGCTATGGAGTAGTATTGATTTTTTTGTTATAGATCATGATATAAACTCCATTTATCCGAGTTAATAGTTTATATTTGTATTGTACACCATTATTAAGGTAAGTGAGATAATTGAGTTTTAAAAAAAAAGATATGAAATGAGGAGTAAAAGTAATGGTCTCACTAATTTATTTATTAGTAAATGAAAGTTTAAATTATTGATTGTAATATTTAAAAAAGAAAAGTGTAAATTATTGACCAGATGAATGGAGTACATTGCTGCAACTAGGGTTGTAAGACTTGTGAATATAAAATCGATTTAGTTGAGTTGCAGATGTGGGTTGAACTAATGAACTGAGATGTATTGTGGATAAACTTTTTTTTAGTTAGGGACAAAATAAGTCTACCCCGAGCTAGATTTGTAATCCCAGCTGATTGGATCTAACTAACCGGATTATTATTATATTAGGTACGAAGTATGTTGAAATTTAGTAATTTCATTACGCAAAGACGGAAAGCTAGGTGATTTTACTCTTTTACGTCTCACTTGTGTAAGTTGTATGCCTTTAACAGTAGTATTAAATAAGATGATTGAAGGACTATTGTTTTTTCTTTTTTTTAGAATGTGGAGGTATAAGATGTGATATTTTAA
This sequence comes from Heliosperma pusillum, assembly GCA_022085475.1. Classification (NCBI taxonomy): domain Eukaryota; kingdom Viridiplantae; phylum Streptophyta; class Magnoliopsida; order Caryophyllales; family Caryophyllaceae; genus Heliosperma; species Heliosperma pusillum. Next base: position 61,999 of record JAIUZE010070192.1, read on the forward strand.
AGATCACAAATTATTATTTGTGATGAGTCAAATCCCTCTCATAAAGAGCAAGGGGTATTTTACTCTTTTACGTCTCACTTTTGTAAGTTGTATGCCTTGTCACTCGCTCTTTGTGAGGGGTATTTGATCCGTCGCAAGCTTGCGACGGGTCGTTCCGTCACGAGCAAGACTTAGTGTTTAAAGATTGTATATTAGTATATGTACCTCATTATGTGATCTCGTACGATAGCCTTGCTTACCATTTGATGATGATGATTGAAATTGATAATTATGTACTCGAGTATGTGTTCCAAATAAATGATTGTATAGCAGGCTAAAATATTTCTTGCCTCGTGTTGATACCTTATGTTGCACTTATGTCCACGGTCTATATTAATACTATATTGTCTGCTTTGGGTTGAGCTTGCACGAATTTGATCTTGGACTCCTTTCTAAAAGGCCTCGTACTATTATATGTTGTGTTGTTAGAGAGTTTAGGGTTTAGTATAAGACGTCAAGGTGACGGCTACGATACGACGGCTGTCATTAGGGTTTGGTAATACTTAGGGTTTATTGTAAGGTATTATAAATACCGATCATTCTATGTTATCAACAACACAACTCAATAATACAATTCCTTTCTCAATTTCTAATATGGTATCAGAGCCTCTTTCCTAGAGGACTCTACAAAAACCGCTTCCGCTACCTCGCCGGTGGGTTGATAATGTAAGAAACCTACCGGCGGGATTCGTTATGTACTATCTAATTTTTTTTAAAAAAAAAAAAAAATATGTTCCGTATTATTCTGTCAGTCATCCCCTAAATTTTATGCGCGTGCACTATCATCAATTTCAATCTCTTTGAAATTAAAAGTTTTCAAATTCGTTCAAGGTGGTTCAAAATTTGACTGGCGAGTTACGCGATTAAATTTGGAGTCAGAAAAAATTAACGTTCTCCAATTATTGAATTTGACGGATAATTTTCCGTTTTATTGAAATTTGTTTAGGTTCGATTAGTGTTCCTAACAAATTATTTGATATTCGACAAGTCCGAAAAGCTTAACGTTCTTGTTCGAAGAAATTTTCTAACGAGTTTTATACTCGTTCATCTTACCAACCTTGCGAAGATGAAGATGATAATGAAGCCAAAGAAGATGAAGATTGATTTTTTTTTTCTCTTATTTTATTGTTTCTGCAAACTCATGGAAATTTTTATCAAAATTACCATGAGTTTGAGGGGGGATGTTGTAACGCCCCGAAATTCAAGTACACAGGGAGCACAAAATAGCTCTTTTTATTATTAATAATGGCAGCGGAATTACAGGGCGTCACTGCCGTATTTCCCTTCCGGAAAATACAAGGCTATACCATAAAGTAAATACATTTGAAAAGAATTAAAATTAAAACTTTATTTAGTTGAGCTATACATCTTATACGGCTTATTTACTATATGAAATCCTCACACTTGACCCTCCCGTATACTTGTACCTGAAAAAGAATGAAAGTAACGAAATCAGCCAACCACAGGCTGAGTATGACTCCGGTCACCTCCACCGGCCCTACTTTCCTGAGTTTAATATTTTACTTCATTCACATCTCACAAGTATGAAATAGGTCATATGGAACATAGTCCAATAATTATTATAGAGTCCACACCAGTCATCATCATGCAACATGTTATTCCACAATTTATACCGATCTACCATTACTGGAGTGAGACACATTACGGAGTAATTACTCCCCTGGGCTAAGCCCTCCTCCATGTACACAGGACCATATACTTTTTTTATTTATGTAACCCCCTGGCACTTCCACCAGTAATAATCAGAACCGCAGTTCTCATATCATGGAGCCGTGCTCCCTTCCATGTACACAGGTTACGTTTGTAATGTCATCTCCCTCTCGTAATCGTATCCCGAATGCTACAATTGGCCAATTATACATTATAAAACAGTACCAGCATGACAAACATTATAGCATATAGGACATAAATATAAGATAGACAAAATATAACGATCATAAGATGAAATTTACGATATATATAATATAACCGATTATTTCTAACATCGTCTTATTTTAAGTTAAATAATACTTATATCGACGAAGGGTCTCGAAATCATACTAGCATTATAACGGTTCTACTACAAAACTTATGGATAAAATAATATAACCAATGACTTCTAATATCCTCTTATTTTATTTATGTATAAGACGGTAACTAAATAATTATAACGACAAAGGGTTCCGAAATCATACCTTATTACTATTTGTATTTGCGTAAACTATACTTATATGTACCCCATTTGATCATGTTAATCCTCGTAGCTCTTATTTTTCTATATCCAAAAATGAGAAGGTCTCATGTCCTATTTATAGTACTCAGAAGTCGGTTTACCTGCACATAGCACATTGATAGTGTTCTACTTTCCTTTTCCTTCTTACAAGACTTAATAAGCAAGTCATGAGTGTTTATAATTGACCTTATCACTTAGCACATTGATTTAGGTGCACATAGCACATTGATAAGCCATACTACAAGATTAAATCAAATTGACCTTATCACTTACGTAACATGCTAGATTAATGCATATATAGTTATCTTTGTTTTGTTTTGTTTTTACTTCACTACTTCTACTATATTTATCTTAAAACTATAATATCTAACATTATTTAGTTTATAATTTAACAAAAGAATTCGTATTATTATTATTGCTATTACATTTTATAAAGGGCCTGAGTAAAGATACTTTCTAGCTCGGAAAACTATATGTTCATCTATATTGGATTCAATAATTTTGGGTCGAAAACATCTATTGCATATGGGCTAACTCGAGCTTAGTCGAATATTAGTCTACTGTCTATGGGCTAGATAGAACTTAGTCGGATATTAGTCTATACCGTTTAATAAAGTCTCAATATATACTCGTCATATTAATTTTTTTTTCTTTATTATTATTATTTTTCAGGGATATTACATTCTACCCTCCTTAAAATAAGTTTCGTCCCGAAACTTGAAAACGAAAAAAAAAATGGAAAAGTTAACCTTTGGTTCCTCAAAAAACATGAAAGTTATAAGAATTTAATCAAATAAAAGTCTTTCAATTAGATGTATGAAATGAATAAAAACTGTATGTCTTATATATTGGAACGCATGAATTCCCGTCGCGAACAAGAATTCAAGTAATCCAATTCAATGACAAACTCAAAGTATGTGCTAGTAGGCGTGCGTTGAACCGGTTATTAGACGTTTCCAATAACAAGTCCTAACATCACACCAACCTCCCAAAGGCAAATAAAAACAAAATTGAAAAGTTCATTCCAATTCATTTTTTAAAAAAGTACAAATTTACATACAAAATAAATCGTTTGAAAATACTTGAAGGACTAACTTGACAGTTAAAAATTTCCGTAATAGGCGATCAATTTGAATATTAAGACTTTTGAATAATGGGACCAACACCTAGATTTAATGAGTGGAAAGTAAGGAGTATAAATCTTAAAGATAGAATGGCAACAATTTGGGATGATTTAAAGCACTATAGAAAAGCGGATTAATTTCAAAATAACAGTGTAATCTGACACTCTCATATCCTATCACCAAAAACTTATCACCTCAGTCTCATCTTATCACCAAATGTTCTCACCCCAAGGGTTATATATGACAATACCTTCTTTAGGTCTAGAAACGTTACATCAATTTTATTTTATTTTAACTATTATTACTATTAGTATTATTTTAATTATTATTCTTCACCTTATTGAAGTTCCATTTCTTAGTAAGTACAATTTGAAATCTCTTAAAACGCATTTATATAATATTTTTCCATTTAACTTTTAATTTAACTAGTATTTTCAATGTAAGTTATCCAAAAGGTCTAACTTTTCGTTTATTGTAATTATTCTTTCAACAATTTCCCACTTCAAATATTTTCATGAATTAATAATTATATTTCGACTATTTTTTTTACTCACAATCTCATTATTCGTTTCCTCATTAACAGGCGCTGACATCTTATCTTTCTAGTAAATTAATTACAAATTTCATTCTACAATGCATTAGTTTATTCTTTAATTAGATCGGTATTAATTTTTTTACAACAATGCAGCTTTTAACAATTTCAAGCTTTTCAATATAAATTCTAATTCTTTTTATCTTTCAAACCCTTGAACAATTCGCATTCTTTGTTGTATTGTAGTATCCAGTGTAACACTACTTGTTAAAACTTAATTATCTTATCACAATGCTAAGCTATACATACCAACATCTATAACTAACATAATGAAACTCTTCATTCTTCACCCCACCATTCTTAATATTAATTACTCTTATAAGATATCAACCCCATTATCGTAACATTAATATTAAATGTTTTGTAATTTTCTCTATTAAACGTATATGATGATCATAAATTTTCTTCTAACTTAAATTTTAAATTACTTACTTCTACCCAATTTTAAACGTATATTTATTTTAATGTTTTTCTTACTTTAGTTTGAGAAATAATCATTAGCATAAATTACTATTCAAGTTTGATCACATTTATTTGCTACATGTTTATATAGAATTTTCTTACAACAAGTTTTAAACATTTACAATAATCGAAGTTATTTATACATACCACCCATCCAACCCTAACAATTCACATACAATTAAATATACCACACTAAATAACCAATGGATACTTACAGCCAAAATTTGGTGGTTAAAATTCGTTAGTCTTTGTTGGTTGGACCAAAAGACGGGTACTCCTCGCTTACTCACCCTCCTTATCCGAATGGTTCATCATCCAATGACTATACCCTAGTTCATATGGGTCCCTATCCTCTTCGGGTATCTTCTTGATAGCTAAGTTCCCGCCCGATGGTGTTAACGCAACACTCTATTTACCCTTGATAGTCTACTTCCTTTTTCCGGGCCAATGAATCTACCACAATAACCTCTCATCTGCTTTTCCCGCTCGTCACTTTCATGTGCCTTACGTCCTTATTCCTTCTTCTACTGGGCACTCTCGAGGTCCCACTCATTATCTGTAACGACACCACCTTAAAAACTTTTGTTTCCCCAAATCTTACTTTACTTAACCAAATATAAGACTCTATCTTTACATTATATGTAATTATGCCTAGATCTTACCAACTTGATTGAGTCTTAGTGTACGTAAATTTTAAAGAAATCACATTGTCAAAGTAACCACATATTTAATAGCACACATAAAATAATCTCTTAGTCCGCATCTGGTTCTTGTTATTTTCTTTTCAATTAAGAAAAAAAACAATCTTGATCTTTATCTTCCTTAACATAAGTATTGTCCTTAAAGTTAACTTACTTTCAAATTAGCTTATTTTAGAAAATAAATACTTTATACTATATCCAGAAAGCATGTAAGTTATGACTCAATGGTACACAACGACCTAACAACGTAAATAAATAACAATACTTATTTAAGATTTACCCGACCTACATCTACCCACTCTCTCTAAGTCAATTTCTATTTTATTTTAGTAATCTTTATTCTTAAAATATTTTAGTCCTAGAATATTTCACCCAACTAAACGTATGGCCGAAGGCTCAACACGCGGTTGTAGGGTTGCTCTGATACCATTTTGTAACGCCCCGAAATTCAAGTACACAGGGAGCACAAAATAGCTCTTTTTATTATTAATAATGGCAGCGGAATTACAGGGCGTCACCGCCGTATTTCCCTTCCGGAAAATACAAGGCTATACCATAAAGTAAATACATTTGAAAAGAATTAAAATTAAAACTTTATTTAGTTGAACTATACATCTTATACGGCTTATTTACTATATGAAATCCTCACACTTGACCCTCCCGTATACTTGTACCTGAAAAAGAATGAAAGTAACGAAATCAGCCAACCACAGGCTGAGTATGACTCCGGTCACCTCCACCGGCCCTACTTTCCTGAGTTTAATATTTTACTTCATTCACATCTCACAAGTATGAAATAGGTCATATGGAACATAGTCCAATAATTATTATAGAGTCCACACCAGTCATCATCATGCAACATGTTATTCCACAATTTATACCGATCTACCATTACTGGAGTGAGACACATTACGGAGTAATTACTCCCCTGGGCTAAGCCCTCCTCCATGTACACAGGACCATATACTTTTTTTATTTATGTAACCCCCTGGCACTTCCACCAGTAATAATCAGAACCGCAGTTCTCATATCATGGAGCCGTGCTCCCTTCCATGTACACAGGTTACGTTTGTAATGTCATCTCCCTCTCGTAATCGTATCCCGAATGCTACAATTGGCCAATTATACATTATAAAACAGTACCAGCATGACAAACATTATAGCATATAGGACATAAATATAAGATAGACAAAATATAACGATCATAAGATGAAATTTACGATATATATAATATAACCGATTATTTCTAACATCGTCTTATTTTAAGTTAAATAATACTTATATCGACGAAGGGTCTCGAAATCATACTAGCATTATAACGGTTCTACTACAAAACTTATGGATAAAATAATATAACCAATGACTTCTAATATCCTCTTATTTTATTTATGTATAAGACGGTAACTAAATAATTATAACGACAAAGGGTTCCGAAATCATACCTTATTACTATTTGTATTTGCGTAAACTATACTTATATGTACCCCATTTGATCATGTTAATCCTCGTAGCTCTTATTTTTCTATATCCAAAAATGAGAAGGTCTCATGTCCTATTTATAGTACTCAGAAGTCGGTTTACCTGCACATAGCACATTGATAGTGTTCTACTTTCCTTTTCCTTCTTACAAGACTTAATAAGCAAGTCATGAGTGTTTATAATTGACCTTATCACTTAGCACATTGATTTAGGTGCACATAGCACATTGATAAGCCATACTACAAGATTAAATCAAATTGACCTTATCACTTACGTAACATGCTAGATTAATGCATATATAGTTATCTTTGTTTTGTTTTGTTTTTACTTCACTACTTCTACTATATTTATCTTAAAACTATAATATCTAACATTATTTAGTTTATAATTTAACAAAAGAATTCGTATTATTATTATTGCTATTACATTTTATAAAGGGCCTGAGTAAAGATACTTTCTAGCTCGGAAAACTATATGTTCATCTATATTGGATTCAATAATTTTGGGTCGAAAACATCTATTGCATATGGGCTAACTCGAGCTTAGTCGAATATTAGTCTACTGTCTATGGGCTAGGTAGAACTTAGTCGGATATTAGTCTATACCGTTTAATAAAGTCTCAATATATACTCGTCATATTAATTTTTTTTCTTTATTATTATTATTTTTCAGGGATATTACAGATGTTAGAGAGTTTAGGGTTTAGTATAAGACGTCAAGGTGACGGCTACGATACGACGACTGTCATTAGGGTTTGGTAATACTTAGGGTTTATTGTAAGGTATTATAAATACCGATCATTCTATGTTATCAACAACACAACTCAATAATACAATTCCTTTCTCACTTTCTAATATATTAGAAATTGAGAGGGGAGGAAGTCATAATGATAATCCCGCCGGTGGACCTGATCGACAAGTGCACAATAAATTCGACATAGTTAATTTGTAAATCATCAGATCAAAATCCCGCCGGTGGACATATCTTTTGTCCACCGGCAAGAAAGCGGAAGCAATTTTTTTTTTTCGAGTCCTCAAGAAAGAGGCCCTGATACCATATTAGAAATTGAGAAAGGAATTGTATTATTGAGTTGTGTTGTTGATAACATAGAATGATCGGTATTTATAATACCTTACAATAAACCCTAAGTATTACCAAACCCTAATGACAGCCGTCGTATCGTAGCCGTCACCTTGACATCTTATACTAAACCCTAAACTCTCTAACATGTGTACACTCACTACAAGAATATGGTGTATTAGCGACGGAAATTTTGCGACGGATATGTAATCCGTAGCAAAAACATACTTGCGACGACTTTTGCGACGGGGATTACTAGTTGCGACGGATATTCCGTCGCAGATCATTTTCACATATAGCGCCCAACTTTTCACATGGCGGGAAATTATGCGACGGAATTGCGACGGATTATCCGTCGCAGAGGTAAATAATTGACTGACAAATTGACCAAATGAAAGCGACACGTATTTTATTTATGCGAGACATGCGTTTACACCCTAACACATTGATTATGAACCTATTACGTCTAAATAGTTACATCAAGTTATGCATTATAACCAGTCAAATTTAATGCCTAGAAGAATGTAGTTCGATAAGGAGGGGATCGCACTTTATAGTTACCCTTGGTCACATGAGTTTCTTAAAGTTGTAAACCCGAATACATTTCAACATATAAAGTAAATTATTGTCATATGCAGAATAATCTCTTATTTAAGTATGAACAAGTTATGAGATAAAAGAAAATGTTATGTTTGATCATAATTATATCTCATAGAAATATTAGAAACCTAGGCCTTAGGGTTTCCGTCATACTCATAATGTACTCTAAAAATACCTACACATAATATTATTTCTCTAATTATATAAGCAATAATAATGAATATTACAAATTTGAGGTTAAAGGTTAAGATTGTTAACCTTTTATGGCCATAAATCCCCAGCACCCTTGATAACCATAGATGGTCACAAAGAGTAGGGAACCGTTTGTAATTATACTTAGTCCTATCGAGGTCAAATTATTACTCATAAAAAAGCTTCATAATATAAAGGACAATAATTGACTGAGACACCTAAAAAAGAAATAAGACAACAATTGACTGGGACAGAATGAATAAGGCCGGGATAATGAATATTACAAATTTGAGGTTAAAGGTTAAGACTCTTAACCTTTTATGGCTAATAAATCCCCATCACCCTTGAATCCTTGATAAGGATAACTCAATAATGCTCACAAAGAGTGACCAAACCACGATATCTAAAGTCATTAATACTCACATGTCTAGGAAACGATATTATAATTGACTCAAAAAGAAAAATAAATAAATAAAATTGAAAACGATATAGCAATGCTAGCTAATACAATAGTCCAACTTCTAACACTCTACGATCGTGTATTCTTTTGGCGTTTTATCTTTGTCTACTTAAGGGACCTCATCTCCAACCGTGTGACATTTAACCAACAATCTATAAAACCAAAACTGAATAACTCAAAAAATCTAATTATATGAATTATTAATAATTATTAATAAAGGTCGACCAAGTGATTGAGCTTAATCTATATTATATTGTTATGTATGCATAAAACCAACAAAAATCTAAATTAAGACGGTTATAACCGTGATATAATTTTAAAATTAAGCGAAATAAGTTTAGTTAATTAAGATACTCGTATTATATGAATATATGGTTTAGCGGCCTATATGTCAGCTTCTTTGGCTAAAGAATCCGTTCAATTTATGAGTGTAGCTCAAACCTCTTTTCATTGTATAACACTATTCAAATCGATTAGGCTTTTACTTCTCACAATAAAACGTTATGTAAATTCTGAATCGTCTTACCTAAGTAAGTTGGTGCATAATATGTAACACGCATTATAAACTCTTATCAACTCCCTAATATATTTTTTACTTTAATTGGATACATTCACATACCTCTTTATTTACATAATTTATAAACTCCAAAAACATTAAATCATGAATGGATTGATTGGTAGAGAACAAATGCATAAGAAAATATATGGAAAGAGGCCAAAAAATGACAGATTGTTAAAGATTATTGAAGGGACTCACGTAATAATATTAACAGTTTTTCTATCCTATGTCCACTGGGGACATGTTAAGAAAACCAAAATAAAAATAATTAAATGTTATTTTCATAGAAAATTGAAATATCTAACCATCTTTACCAATTTTTGATAAAAAAACATTAATTATTTCTATTTTATATTTTCTTAACATGTGTTCAGTCGGCACGGGAGAAAAACCAGTATAATAATGAATAAGATTATGGGGTACGTATGAACATTATAGTTGTGAGATTAGAAATAAGGTTGGCAAGAAGTCGTGGGGATCCAAGTAGGATGATGGAGAAGTAATTTTGACAAGTTAGTATGCGTTTGTTTGCACGCAATTTCATGGACCATTTAATTAATTAGTGACCTAAAATCAACATTTCGTACTTAACAACTCCGTCATGGTCCCTCTTTGCCCTCGTGCAAACGGTCCCTTAGAAATCACAATTAAGAAGACTAGAAGATTGCGATAAACTTCTTAACAAAGGAGTTGAGGAGGGAAGCTAAAGTTTATGCTCGTGCATGATGGAAGCTAAGGTCGTTGAGTTATTTGATACTCTGTACTTCGATATACGTGTTAACGAGAATGTTCTCTGGGTTTGAAGAGTGAGCAATTCATAGAAGCGTATACTCATATCTAGTGCAGAAATTACCCGAGTAAGAATATCAACTTAAAGATTTAAGATTAAATCTTATGGTTTTACATACTTTGATGGATTGATAGTAATATTTAGAGCTAAAATATATTTTAAAAAATGAGTCGACACATAAAGGAAATTGAAAGTTGTGAAAAGTTAATAATTTTTATTATTACTCAAAAACGGAACACATTTTTTCTCTCATACTGCTTCTATCGCCTAATTTGAATCAAGTGGCGTTAGACATCAACTTGTGTGATGATTATTCATATAAATATATAATCATATGCGAGCAAGCCTAGTGCTATATTAAGGTTATGTTTTTTTCGGCTGAAATGAGTTGAACTGAGTTAAATGGAGGTGAGTTGAACTGAGTTAAATGGAGGTGAGCTTAACTGAACTAAATTGAATGGAGCCGAGTTGAAATGAATGGAGTTGAAGTACGACTTAATTTTGTGAAGACATGAGTTGAATAGAACTGACTAAAGTTAAACTAAACTTTGTTGAATAGATCCGACCTGAAATAAAACGAGCTAAAATTAAGCTGAAAAGAACCGGACCTAATACAAGTTCCATATTTCTAAAGATTTTGTTATTACAAAACTAAAAAATATGTCCAACATTTGTCATTTATCGTGGCAAATGATCAATGTATGTTTTCATTGGACAAAGAAAGAAATGATAGCCTAAGGGTATTGTCATGTGGATGTGAAATTCTTTGGTGTACCAAGGTAAAGAGTGTACGACGGATCCATTGTCCAAGGACACTAGGGGGAATGTACGTACGTATGTAACCCCAAACGTTTAAATGAGCAACTAAAATTAAAATAAATATTCGCCCACCGTGGGGCTCGAACCCACGACCACAAGGTTAAGAGCCTTGCGCTCTACCAACTGAGCTAGACGGGCTTCTTGAATGTTATAATAAAATACACATTATAAATTATATACATGGGAATTGCGGATGCTTCATACGACAACTCTGTAAAACCATACGACCTACCCAAATCAATCAATATCTATCTATATTATTAAAGGAAGCTTTTTTCGAGCGATTACAGAGTCTCCAACAATGTTAAACTACTAAACTATACAAAAATATGAATATTAACTAGATAAGAAAAAAGAATATATGAACTAATTAAATATATGAACTTGATAAGATAACATTGAACTATATGAGTAAATTTTGTACGTCTCACTAGGAGACTTCTGTACGTAGGAGACTAGCATTTGTGTGTACATAACAAACTTTAAGTCAAATTCAAGAGTTTTAGTCACATTAAATTGTAAAAAACTAAGATAAAATATTATACTAGACTTAATATTAATATAATGTATGCATAAAATTGCTACAAAAACTTATACACCCTAGCCTTTTTTCATGTACCTTGAATTTTCTTTTTTGTACGTTTAATACCAATGCTTTTTTTAATTGTACAATTAAATCTATTTTTATTGTGGAATTCTATATAAAGTTATATACAATATAAAACTACATATAGGCCCGTGCATCGCACGGGCATTACTTCTAGTATATATATAAAAGAGGCTTTTTTCAGGCAACGAGAGAGTCTCCAACTATTTCAAAACACTATTTTATTTTTTATTGATAAAACTACCTTACACATAATTTTATTAGGCTAATTAAATATTAAATAAAATATATTATATTATATAAAGATTGAATTTTAATATTATCAACTTTTATTCATACATATACTTTTCAAAGTTATGGTTAAACTCTTAAATTTTGATTATATTTTTTAAATTAATTATTTTTCTAATAATATTATCAACTTTTCAATTTTTTAGAAACTCTTTAAATAAAAGTTAAATTCATAACTATTATTTGTCCCACATTGGAAAATAATGTAGATGTGCTAAAAATATTACATATAAATAATAGAATTTTCCCACATTGGAAAAATAATAAAGTGGGTAATCCTATGATTATAAATAGGAGTCATCCTTAAACCTTATGTATCAACCCAAAAATTTTGAATCTCTTAAATATTGTCTTAGAGATCTCTTAAAAGTTTGTAGATGTGATGAATATACTATGTATAAATAGTAAAATTGTCCCACATCATAAAATTAACATAAGGTGGGTGATCTTATGATTAAATATATGAATCATTCTTGACCTTATATAACAAACTAAAATCTTTTAAGTCTCTTAAGTATTGTCTTAGAGATCTCTTAAAAGTTTGTCTATTATTATCTTCACAATTGTTAAATTTGCATCATTAAAAATTAATTTTAAAAGGTATTATTAAAAAAATTGAAGTATTGTAAAAAAAATTATGAAGATAATATAATTAGATTCGTGGTGAAAAAAAAACCCTGAAAAGTATAGAAACTCATATTATTTGAACATATTTGGTGTAATTTTTAGTATATTATTTGTCATACATTGAAAAATAATGTAGTTGTGGTGAATATATTACCTATACATAGTAGAATTGTCTCACATCAGAAAATCATCATAAGGTGGGTGATCTTATGATTACAAATAGGAATCATATTTGGAACTAAAGTTTCAACCTAAAATTTTTTGAGCCTCTTACATATTGTCTTACAAAACTCTTAAAAGTTGTATTATAATTTTCACTATAGTGAAATTTACATCATTAAAAATTAATTTAGAAAAATATCATAAATAATAATTTTGATGGTAAACTATTTAATGTGTTATTTGTTCCACATTGAAAAAAACAATGTAGGTATCGTGACTTGTGAATTTATACTACGTATAAATATCAAAATTTGTACCACATTAAAAAATTATCATAAAGTTGAGTGATCATAAATATGATCATCGCACGAGCTTTTAAACTATTTTTTTATATTGTTATGTTAATAAATGACTTTAAAAATTTAATAAATGACATTTAAAATATTTTTTTATTATTCTAATATTAATATAACAGTTTAGTAACAGTTAAGAAATAAATATTATATGAAAAAAGATGGTGTAATACTTAGTTTGTTATTAGTCCCACATTGAAGAATAATGTATGTGTGGTGAATATATTACTTATAAATTGGAAATTGTCCCACATTGAAAAATTATTATAACATAGGGTGATCCTATGATTATAAATATGAGTCATCCTTGAACTTAGATATAAACCTACAATTTTTTAAGTCTCTTAATTATTGTTTTGGAGAGCTCTTAACAAAATGAAATTATAATAGTCACAATAGTTAAATTTACATTATTAAAAATTAATTTATAAAATTATCATAAATAATAATTTTGATGGTAAATTACTTAATGTGTTATGAGTCTCACATTGAAAAATAATGTATTTGTAGAAAATATATATATATTAATCATGATTATAAATAGGAGTCATTTAGTCTCTTAAGTATTGGTTTAATGAACCTTTAAAATTTTGTATTATTAATTCCACAATAGTAAAATTTACATAATAAAACTTAATTTAGAAAATTTAGGAAAATATCCTATACAAGTAATAATTTTAATGGTGTACTACTTAATAAGTTATTTGTCCCACATTGAAATATAATACAAGTGTGGTAAATATATTACGTATAAATAGTATATTGTCCCATATCAGAAAAATATCATAAGCTAGGCTGATCCTATAATTATAAATAAGATTCATCCTTGGAACTTAGATATCAACCCATAATCTTTTGAGTCTCTTAAATACTATCTTAGAGAGCTCTTAAAAATTTGTATCCACATTAGTGAAACTTACATCATCAAAAATTAATTTAGGAAAATATCATTAAAAAATAAAGTGAAAAATATTTTATTTATCTCAATATACATTTCCTATATTATATTCAAGTGGTGTTTATAATTTGTATATAAAATTTTTTACATTCAATTCACAAAAACTATAGTGAAAATGAGTCATCTTTCAACTTAGATATTCACCCAAAATCTTTTAAATCTTTCAAGTATTATCTTTCAGAGATTTTAAAAGTTTGTATTATTATTTCTACCTTAATGAAATTTACATCATCAAAATTAATTTAGGAAAGTATCATATATAATAATTTTAATGGTAACTACCAAATTTGTTATTTGTCTCACATTGAAAAGTAATGTAAGTGTGGTGAATATACTATGTATAAATAGAAGAATTGTCTCACATCGAAGAAATATCATAAGCTGGGATGATCACGCGATTATAAATAACAGTCGTCCTTGAAACTTAGAGATGAACCCAAAATCATTTAAGTCTCTGAAATACTCCATTCGTCCCGGTCATTTATTTGTTTGCCTTTTTTTTAGGAGTATTTTAATCAAAGGCAAACAAATGATTAAGACAGAGAGAGTATTGTTTTAGAGAGCTCTTAAAATTTTGTATTAGTTATGAAAATAATATAATTAGATTCGTGGTAAAAAAATGCTATCATCATTACAGTATAGAATTTCATATTATTTGCATATACTTTGTGTAATTCTTAGTATGTTATATATCTCACATTGAAAAACAATATATGTGTGACGAATATACTAATAACTATAAATAGTAGAATTGCTCCATATCGAACAATTAGCATAAGGTGAGGTGATCAACCCAAAATCTTTTGAGTTTCTTAAACATTGTCTTAGAGAGCTTAATTCTTAGGTACTTTGAATCATTTTTCGAGTCATAATATAGATCAAATATAACTTGAGTCCCGACAAGGTTGGTAACATATGTTTAAAATACAATAAGCTGAATCAATATATCAATATTATTTTTTTAAAAATTACGGAGTATATTATATTATAGTCTTAAAATTTCAAAAGTTTATTTTTATAAGTTAACTGTTATAGGAAAATTACGAAAATGATATTAACGTAAACCCGTGCATCGCACGGGCATGAAATCTAGTACACATAATCATATCAGCGTATTACTAGATTTGGTGCTCAGTTCCATCCGGGATAACTCTATTTAATATTTAAATTTTATTTTTTGGAATATAATTACATAATTACCTAATTCATACATTTACCATTTTACATCTACTATACCAGGAATATCAATGAACCCGATTATTGCAATTGCTCATGATACCCTTTTTTAGCTTCTAAAGTCCATTTCTTAGTTCAAGATCCCTCTTACTAAGTGGAATCAAAGAATTAGTAGATATGTTCCTGCGCCAAAATGGGAATGGGCTAGGTTTATGAACTTACAATCTAGAATTTGTTGATGGAGTCGATTCCACGATTATAAGTTCTTAGACTTGTCTAATTCATACGTTAACCATTATGTGGATAAGGAAATTCGATCCACGCAAATGGGTTTTATTTCATAAAAAAACATTTTATTTTAGCCTTTTGAATAGATACGCCACTAAATTTTTAAATGGAATTTAGAAACCAATTTTTAGAGATTCAAGTTCGTGTGAGATTACATGTTAGGAAGTTAATTTAATGTCATTAAAAGAACACCCAACCCCGACCGTTACAAAACGGTCTCTACTAAACAAATGAATGGCTATTAGAAGACATGTCATATGCAATGCAATCATACAATTTAAACCTAACATGCGAAATTCATTCTATTTTGTTTTAATGCATTTAACTATCGTCGAAGTTATTTTAACATGCGAGTTCATTTAAACTATCTAGTATAAACAAACAAGGAGGTGAGGGCAAAGAGAGATTCTTACTCTTAGCATAAGATAGATTAGAAAACATTAGTGGTTAGTTTACAAGACATAATTAACATGCAATTTAAATTTAACTACTTCATAATTAAAATCAAATAGACAAAAATAAATTAAGTACAACCTACTTCTTAAGTTGGACTCAATTTATTTAAATTAATTACCAATCCATATTTATTCAAATAGGATTAATAAACAATTGCAAAAGGAATAAGAAATATAAAACAAATCTGTACAGACCCGTGCACTGCACGGATCAAAAACTGAGTCTGACCAGAACAGACCCGTGCAATGCACGGGTTTGGTTATTTTATGTTTTTAAATAGAAAATCTAATTCTAATGTTAAAAATAAATAGATAAAAAATCTAAATAAAATATTTAAAATTCTAAACTATAAAAATACAGAATAAACTAATTTTTACAAAATTAAAATTAATAAATTATAAACTAAACTACTTAAAACCCTAATTGACTAATAAAACAAATTAAATGCTAATTATCACAAGGTTATTCAAAATATGACAATAAAAGGAGAATTTCATTCTACCTTGATTTGAATCATATTTTCTTCTTCCTTGGTCATTTAATATCATTACATAATTATTTCATGTTAGAATTTGATCAATCTTTCGAATTTAACTAAGACGATGAATATGCATGACTCTAATACAAAGAATGAAATATAAATAAAAAAAACTACACGATTTACAAGTTAATTCATTTTCCTAATGTTAGACAATGATAAACACAATGACAAGTTAATAATATAAAACAATGAATTGACAATAATAAAAGACTAGAATTAAAAGGAAAAGAAGGAATTATTGCACCCTCAACATACATATATCGTTGACAAAGTCTTGTGTCGTAATCGATAGTAGAATGTATCACGAGGGCCGTCGTCGATGAAAACAATTTCTGAAGTCCCGTTTTCTGGAACAAATGTGCAGCATTTTCAAACTCCCGTAGATCAGATTCTTCGTTACTCGGTGAAAAATCGATAGGAAAGATGTTTTGGAAAGAGGACATAGAGTAGTTATCAAAACTGATATCGTTGGATTTATTGGATATCGGAGGTGGGAGAAAATCGACCTCAAAGTCGCGACTGTTGCTGATAACAGAGCAGTTTATGCTCTGTTTTGATGTGACGGTTTTGGCTAGTTTTAGGGTTTGTTTAGGGTTGGTATTGACTTTTAATTATGTGTAAGGTGTAGGAGGGCTTTAAGATTTGTTAACGGAGGCTTAGTTGTGTTTATATAAACATTTTTGGAGGGTTTAAAGTAGGGTTTGAAGAAGGAAATAGCAGTTTTCATACATAGTGTTTGTGTTGGCTGCCAATTTCGGTTCTTGCTAAGGGTTTGGGGGGTGTTTGCTTAGTGGGTAAGTCACCTACGTGGGTAGGATATTAGGGGAATAGGTAGTTGATTTGGATCGGTTTTTAGGGTGTTTGGGGGGCTGTTTTTGCCGCGCAAAATAGGGGGAAGGGGGTCTGGCTTGGGCTCGATTTTGGGGGTTATTGGGCACGAAAAACAAGGGTAAGGAGTGGAGTGTTGGTAGTGGGGTTTGAACACTAGACTAGGAGGGATAGACGTTGAGTCAAAACTGCATCGAAAATCGGGCCCAAAATAACTTCAAAACAAGCTCAAAAGATCATCGTAAAACCGAGTTTAAATACTTCTTTTAAAACATTGTTTTAAACAAAATGAGATGGTAAAATGAAAGAATTCAAAGTTTATTTTTCAAGTCGGGTTTAGACAAATATTTATTATATTTTCAATAAAATAAATGAAAACTCAACTTTTAAAATGAATTAAAAATGAATCTATTCGAGACGGAAATCAATTTTGAATTTCATTTAAATATAATGACGACGCCCATTCCATATCGTAAAACGGGCCACAAATAATGACGATGTCAAACGAGAAATACATTCCGTCCTATCATCATCGGGTGTTTGGCGAGATTTCTATAAATGCCAGTATCGACAGATACGAGTATCTACACATTACTAATATATATTTCAGTAATATAAATGTAAAATTTATCAAACAAATTATGAAACACATTCACTGCTCTCGTTGCTAATATTATTACTCTCACTACATCCCCGGTTGATACTATTACCCTGACTACTCGCTCGGTTACTATTATTATTTTGATTACTCCCGCTATTTTTCTATAATATAGATGTAAAATTTATCAACCAAATTATAAGACACAACTAACATTTACTAATCCCGATGTTAATATTATAACTTTGAGCGCATCTCATGTTGAAACTATTAGGTCACTAATCCCATGACTACTATTGTTATTTTGACTAATCCTGTTATCTTTACAGTTAACTTCAATATTTCTCGTTAACTATATCAAACTAATATATTTAAATAAATAAAAAAACTTTTCTTAAATCGATTAGTTTCCTAATTTTTTATACTATCTAATTTAAGGTGAATTGTTCTAATCTAATTATTTTTCTTAAGTTACCCACGTACGTTCCTAAATTTAAATGACTATTATTTTTATAGTTTCCAAAATTCAACCTACTTATATTATACTTCTTCCCTTTCACTCCACTCTACCACTTTCACTTTCGTATACTATTCACAAGTGATCATATAATTGCAATTTTTTCTCAATATATAAGTAAAAAATATATTCATGTGTGATTTTGTTTGATTCGTCTTTACTAGTACATTATTAATATCTAACTTTTATAATTTTTGCAATCACGTAGCTAACGATATTTACCGCGTAAAACACGTCTCGGCAAATGTGAAAAAGTAATATGGTAGAGTGGAGTTGAAGGGAGGAAGTATTTATTATATGCTAACAATTAAGATCTTTATACACCAAAGCCATGTAAATATGTAATATATGAAGTTTTATAAATTTATGTCATTCCATTACTCCCTTTTATTTTCCGAATTATATATATATATATACTTCATCCGTTCCATTTGGTTGTATACGTTTGCTTTATCACGTATGTCAATGCTCATTTTGTTTTGTTTATATCTTTAGTTACATATTATTAAAAATATTAAAAACCTGATATTAATATTGTACTCGGTAAGACAATTTAAACAATATCTCACATGACTATCTTTTATATTATATATTAGAAGTTGTATTAACGATTCTTCTAACTTATGAATAGTGCCTAAAAAGCAAACGTATACAATCAAATAGAACGGAGGAAGTATTATAGATAGACAGATAGATATTAATATAATATAAATTTTACATTATACTCCATTCTCTATTTTGTAAATATATGTATCATGTCACTTTGGATGGCACAAATTTTTATTTAAGATGACAATGTTTGTCTTAAATTTAAAATAAGTCAAAAGGAGTAGAGTAGATAAGAAAAAAATGCTTAGATATTAAAAAAAAAAAGGGAAAATCATTACACTTTTTTGTTAATGTATTTTCTGATACAGTTTTCTTTAACGCCACAAGTTAAGTTTAAGGGTATGATAATGTCACTACATTTTTATTAAACACCACTCAAATACAAGCTACAAATAAGAGTATTTTATTATTCAATCTCTTGCAATTTGAGCGGCGTTAGTCATAGTAAAAGTGGCGTTATTATCTCTCTAAGTTTAAGGATATGTTATTATTCACTATCTCAAAAACATGAATGACATTGATAATTTCGTAATGTTATTATGACTTCCCAAATAAAATGTAAAAAAATTATTGAGTTTGAGGAAGTAGTTAACTTATTTTATCTTAAAATGAATACCGTACCTAATATTCAAATGAATGACCTTGTGTAGGGGTGTTCAAAAAGTGGTCCGAATTGGCAAATTGGACCGTACGGACCGGTTCACACTAAAAAAAATCAATTTTCTCTTTTAAAGTAGGCCCGGTCCGATCCGGATTTGATCCGGTCTCTTATCTTGCAATAAATGGACAAGTGGTTATCCAGTTTGCAGGTTTATCTGGCTCGGTTCAGTTTTGGACCGGTGAACACCACCCACGTTGACGTTATCCTTACCAAAGTAGGAAATGCAATAATACAGAAAGAAGAAAAAAAACTTTGACTGCATCGATCATGGCGGAAAAAGTCTGTACTGACCTCAGACGACAAATATAGATGGAGTGTTTGACCATCTCAATCCTGTAGTATTCTGTGAGCCCAAATTACTAAGTTCTGACTTCTGATATTGTTTCTGTATTATGGTATATTGGTAGACCTGGTAAAAGGCTAGTCTGGACAGGTTCGGGCCGGGCTAATTTAAGTCGTGTTAGTTCGGGTCTTTCATTGATTTCGGGTAAATTCAAGTCATTTCGGGGTTTGGGTTGTTTTAGGTTCGTTGGTCTGGCCTGTTTCGGGCGAACCGGGTCGTATCATTTTGGGTTTTTTGTGTTTCGGGTTTGTTGGCCGGTCTGTTTTGGGTCAACCGGGTCGGGTCATTTACGGGTCAATGAATAAGAGAGAAAAAGTCTTATTTATAGGTTTTTTCGGTTCAATTAAAGTTAAGTTTTGTCGGGCTCTTTTCAGGTTGGGGGGTTTTGGATCGGGTCATTTTCGGGTCGGGTCACTTACGGGTCAAGAAAGCTTAGGTCAATTTCAGCTAGGTCGGGTCAAATCAGCTTTTGGGTCACATTCGAATGTTGCAGTTCGGGTCAACTTCGGGTTAGTTTTTTCGAGTCGGGTTGCTTTTGCTTTTTCGGGTCTTGGGTTATCTTAGATAAGCAAAATGCAAAGAATATTATCGTCAACTTAATCAAAAATATGTGTTAATTTGTTAGTTAAGTTGGAATTAAGGGTGATTATTTGTAAATAAACGGACATATTAAGTGATTATTTGTAAACTTTAGAACCTCGTGCCCCAACTCTCTCTTTAAGCTATTTACGAACACAAATTCTTATTTCAGACGGACTAATTCCGTCTGAAAAATAAGACGGGATTATGTTGTCACTTTTTGATAAAATGTAACCACAGCTTATATCAACTTGTTTTCAATAATGGTTACATCTAACTGTAAAGTGGTTACAAAATCCCGTCTTATTGCTTCAGACCAAAATGGTCCGTCTGAAGCAAGACCAACTGATTTACGAAAGCTACTTCAAATGGGTTACACGAAGCCCCACAAAAGAGCCCATAATTGTCAACTATTTGATCTTGAAAAGGCCCACTACAATCCCTTGTTACTGGGCTAAACCAAGCCCCACGTAAACCTAAAAAAACATATACCTATTGTCAATCATTATCAATGTGGATGCTCTAAAGCTAAATGTAATAACAATCTACTGACACACAGTTGCAATTTCTTTGGCCTAACTCAGTAGAACCAATTTCTATTTTTGAAAATGAATTTTTTTGTAAACTACTTCTTGGAAAAATAGTATGTGTTTGGCTACTATTTTATACAACTATCTCTTAAAAGGAGTTTATTCTACCTAAGAAAATGCAAAATAAAAATATTATGATTAAAGTATATCAAGAATGGTCTCTATTTGTAGGGAATAAAAAAATATAAATGAAAATTGATGCTTCTACTTTTGAGCACCAAAACTAGATTTTGAGCTTATTAAAAGTAATTTTGAAGTTGTAAAAAACGATTGTTTGGTCATGTTTAAACTTTTAGTGACTAAAAGCACTTCAAAAAACTAGGCCAAACACATACTAAATTGCGTTAACAGAAACGATTCAATCAATAAATATCTATCCATTTATCTATATCTAACTATCTATCTCTATTAATAAGGAAATTTTTTTCGAGCGATTATGAAGAGTCTAAATTTTATCAACAACTTTCGAGCTATTATAGAGTCCCCGCCTTTTGAGCACTACCTCGAATAAATCTAAGTCTTAGGGCTTACTTGGGATGAAAGTAATTATTAAGGGAGTAATGGAAGCTAAAACAAGAAGTAATTGGAGGAGGTTGGTGCTTTGTGGTGGTTGTGGAGGGGGTAAAGAGGAGGTGATGGAGGAATTATTACCTCCATATGGAGGTAATGCATTACTTGAGGGGGGAGGTAGGTAACTTTTACTCCCTTAATAGAGGGGCTACTACACTATTTTTTCCCATTTCTATCCATTTCCATCTCCAACCCCTTCACTTCCCTTCATTTTTTAGTTCATTTAAGCTCTATTACTCCCGTAATAATTACCCCATCCCAAGCAAGCCCTTATAAGTAATAATTACTCCGTATTTTATTTGAAATAAAGTGGATAAAGATTGACAGTAAGAATTTGACCGGACCGTAGAATAGAATAGTTTTTTTAGATGATCATGCACAACTTTCCAAGATGAGATCAAATTAACAGTAGACTCACGACTTTTTAAGGTGAGATCAAATCAAGTGTGGATTCACGACTTTCTTTCAATACCAAAGGATGTGTCATTGATTAGCTTCAACCATCAACTTAATTTACATGGCGCGCCCGCCTAAGTTACAATCCACAAATTACAATGTCATCCCAAAACAAACGAACTGAAGATCGCATAACATATATAATCGATGTTGATCCATTATTTCTTCAGCACAAAGTTTGTACAACAATATCGAATTTAAATATATAAAGTATATTCCTAAGTAACATTCTTATTTATATGTTAACATTATATTGCCTTTGATCTATAATCAGCTATGAGGCAGCAATTACAGTATTTGTTTATCAACCACATTTGTCTATGTAATTAAGAGATTACTGCCTTCCTTAATGAGAACAAACACACTACCACCATCACTTCTCGAGATACGAAGCTCTTGATCGAGATACGTAGTAAGTAACCATGATTGTGCACTTTGGGAGAGGTTGAACTTCAATGGTGGCTGGTTGGAAATCGTCCTTGCTACTGATGAAGCCGTGTCCTGCACTGTGTTGAACAATCCCTTCAGTGGTGTCAGGTCGATCTTCTGCCCGAGAAACTCCACATTGTCCGGTAGAACTAGACTGTCGGTTATCTGTGGGGTGCCTATAATCCCCTCCTCAAATTTGATCTGCGAGTGCAAAACCGTCATTATAGGTCTCATAACAATTTCTTCATAACACAACTCATATTTATGTTCGGGTTTATACAGGACATTTTATAATAAGATTATTAAACCAAGCTAAAATTTTATGACAAGACGAAAAACAAATTGGTGACTAACAAAAATCAGAATTATTGTGAACTGAACATCGGCAATATAATGCTACAACGAAAACGATTGATCACACACCCTTTTACAATCTATTTCAATATAAATCCATGTTCCTATTGTTAGGAATATTACCTAGATTGTATATTGTTTAATTATTGTAGATTGTTTTCCTTAAGTCTTATTTTCCTTATTCTTAGATTGTCTATATCTTCTAGTATCCTATTACAATTAGTCAATATTTGGTAAATATTGTGTTTATATTCTTTTAGGTTTCTTGATGTAATTACTATAAATAGTTGTCAGTGTATCTCATGAATTTTATGAATGAAAATAATAAACCTTCAAACCTTTACATGGTATCAGAGCCAGAGTGACCGTAGGTCACGTGTTCAAACCCTGGCAGTCCCCAATATCTCACAAACTCACCAAGTGGAAAAACCCGCACATGGTATGGGGGGCCTGTGCACTAACCAACCACTCTTCAAGCCCAATGGACATTCGAGTGAGGGGGCATAATAGAATATAACTATAATATATGAACATCAACCATCACCTTAAGGTTTTGGTTGAGATGGTTCATCTATCTGACATCAACAATCTAATTCTTTAAATTTTCAAAAAGTCTTATTTGTTCCTCTAATTTCTCGTAATATCTTATCCGTTTCTCAATTTTGTTTTGACAACAGCGCTTATTTTGAATTCTCACAAAACTCTTTTTCTATAAAGGACCTTCAAACTCATCGGATTCTTATAAGCGGGACGTCTAATGGTGGAGTCTATGAATGGCACCCTCCTCAACCTACCGCATACACTAGCCGCTTATCTAAAGACTATGGTTGGCATCATCGTCTTGGACATCCGTCGGCAAAAATACTCCATATTTTATCTTCTAAGCTTTCTATAGACACTAGTCATTTACCGATTGATTTTTGTAACTCTTGCAATATATACAAGAGTCATAAGTTAGTCTTCTCTAATTCAACTTTAATTTCAAAATCGCCATTAGATTTAATTTTCACCGATGTTTGGTCATCTCCCGTCTTGTCTTATGACAATTTCAAGTACTATATTATTTTCGTTGATCACTTTACTCGCTATGTATGGTTATATCCTCTTAAATTGAAATACGACGCCACCACCATATTTGTGCGCTTTCAAAAACTCGTTGAAAAATATTTCAAAAAACCCATTTGACAAGGCTTCTCCGACAACGGTGGCGAATACATTAAAATGGCCCACACCTTCAATGCTCAAGACATTAGTCACCTCACAACCCCACCTCACACCTCCGAATTAAACGGGTTTGCCGAACGTCGTCACCGACACATCGTTGAGACCGGTCTAGCTCTCCTTAACCATGCTCGCCTTCCCTCGACCTTGTGGCCTCATGCCTTCACCACCGCCGTTAATCTCATCAACCGGCTTCCTACACCCACTCTCAATAACTCATCCCCGTACCTCACACTTTTCGGTCATGACCCCAACTACGCCAAACTTAGGAGCTTTGAATGCCTTTGTTATCCTTGGCTTCGTCTGTACACATCACACAAACTCGAACCTAGGTCTAAGCCATGTGTGTTTGTCGGGTATTCACCCACGCAAAGTGCGTTTTACTGTCTCGACCCCATCACTCACAAAGTTTATGTGTCTCGCCATGTCAAATTTATCGAAAACCGATTCCCCTACCCCGACCTTGTCTCGACAGCCACCCCCTCCCACTGGTTTCATAACCCACTGCCACCACTCTCCGCTGCATCACCCACCACCAACCCAGACCACACCCGTGACCCCACCAACCCAGTCCCCACCCTCAACCCCCTACAATCAGCCTACCCAGCTCCCTCCCACCAACTCCCCTGTTTCGCCCCGTTCCCCTGTTTCCTCTGCTTCCCCACAGCTCTCCTCTGCCCTCTGCCCCTGCCCCTAACTCGGTCATTCCCTCACCCCCACCCCCACCACCACCTCCCCCACCTCCTCGTCCTGGTGCCATCACGCGCCTCTCTCACAACATCCGCTGCCCCAACCCCAAATATGCCAAGATCGCCACTATACTACCCCCCTCCCGGTTACCACATACCACCAAGCAAGCCTTAGTTGACCCACAATGGCGTAACGCCATGATTGCCGAATACAATGCTCTTCAACACAATGCAACATGGACCCTCGTCCCACCAAACCCGTCCCTCAATGTCATTGGATGTAAGTGGATTTATCGTATCAAATACAAGCCTGATAACTCGATTGACAAATACAAAGCCCGGTTGGTTGCCAAAGGCTTCCTTCAACGACCCGGAATTGATTACTCGGACACCTTTAGTCCGGTTGTAAAACCCGCCACGGTGCGTACCATTCTTTCCCTTGCTCTCATTAATGGTTGGTGCCTTCGACAACTTGATATCAACAATGCCTTCTTACAAGGTGCCCTCACCGACACGGTCTACATGTCACAACCACCGGGGGGTTCACTGACCCCGACCATCCCACCTATGTATGTAAGCTCACCAAAGCTATATACGGTCTTAAACAAGCACCGCGTGCTTGGTACACAACACTGAAGCTTCACCTCCTTGCAACCGGCTTCACGACCTCACTTGCCGACCCGTTTTTATTTTTATGCACGACATCGTCTCACACCATTTATTTATTAGTTTATGTTGATGACATTATTGTCACCGACTCCAATACTCAAATCGTGTCAGCCTTCATTGAGTCTCTAGCCACACGGTTCTCACTCAAGGATTTGGGCACACTCTCCTACTTCCTTGGCGTCGAAGTCACCCCCTACCCCCATGGTCTCTTGTTGACACAATCTAAATACATCCATGACTTATTGCACACTCACAAAATGATCGAGTCCAAACCTGCTACCACACCAGTGGCGGTTAACCCTCCCCTCCACAATGATGGGAGTTCTACAATATCTAATATCACCGACTATCGCTCCTTACTGGGTAGTCTTCAATATTTGTCATTTACTCGTCCTGACATTGCTTACACCGTCAATAAATTGGCTCAATTCATGCATCGTCCCACTGAACTACATTGGATTGCACTCAAACGTCTTCTTCGCTACTTGAATGGCACCATCAATGTTGGCATTCAACTGTTTCGGTCCTCTCCCACTCAACTTCATGCCTACTGTGATGCTGATTGGGCGGGTGATCGTGACTCGTATTTATCTACCACTGGTTATGTCACCTACATGGGTCGAAATGCTCTCTCGTGGGCATCCAAACGACAACGTGCCTTAGCCCGTTCTTCAACCGAAGCCGAATTCCGAGCTGTTGCCACCACCTCGGCCGAACTGACTTGGCTTCGCTCTTTGCTAATTGAACTTCGTGTTCCAGCTACTTCTACACCGGTTATCTATTGTGACAACCTTAGTGCTACTCACTATTCTGCTAACCCCGTCTTTCATTCTTGTATGAAACATCTGGCTTTAGCATTTCACTTTGTTCGCGAACAAGTTCAAACTGGTCTTCTTCGTGTTCAACATATTTCTGGTGATGATCAACTTGCTGATGTCCTCACCAAATCCCTTCATCGACCGCGGTTTAACTCGTTACTTTCCAAGATCGGTCTCGCCTTCGGATCGTCCGTCTTGCGGGAGCGTGTTAGGAATATTACCTAGATTGTATATTGTTTAATTATTGTATATTGTTTTCCTTAAGTCTTATTTTTCTTATTCTTAGATTGTCTATATCTTCTAGTATCCTATTACCATTAGTCAATATTTGGTAAATATTGTGTTTATATTCTTCTAGGGTTCTTGATGTAATTACTATAAATAGTTGTCATTGTATCTCATGAATTTTATGAATGAAAATAATAAACCTTCAAACCTTTACACCTATTTTATCTCTTTCAAAATGTCACTTGTTCTTTCATAAATGTATCCAAGTATCTTTTTGTCTTCTTCACATTCTTGTTTTCTTCTACAAAATTTATTTGTTCTTACTAAGTTCCGCAATATATGCATTAGTCAAGAATTTTCTAGCTCATTCCAATCGTTATTTTCCTATCCTCGTCTTTTTACCAGTTTCTACACAATTCTTTGGCTCTCTATGACCGACTTGGCGACAATCATGTTAAGCGCAGGATATGACTACAGGAAGATCTACCACAGCTTTATTGATGCATGTCTTTACAGTGATTAGTCTGATATAAGATTCAAAGGATAGATATGTAAATAAACAGCAAAAGATTACCTGAACACGCTTGGGACTACGAACTTCAAACTTAGCGTTGGTACTGAGAGATGTCGTAGCCAGAGGACCTGAAAACTGGACAGAGTTCTGGACTGTGAAATTCTCAGCGTCTATAGTCTGTGATATTTCCTCCACTTTCACCAATGCTTGTGATCGAGACAGCAACGGGAATAACCCAGGAAAAGACGTATACCTAAACATCAGAGGTCGGGTTTCATCAATCCAACAGTAGAAATTAGACTATAAGAGTAGTAAATTTGCTACCATGCCCCAGTCGTGGCGATTCTCCAACCGAATTTTACTTTGTTGTGAATATGAATACTCATTAAGCTTTGGTTTTGGATTACAGTGGAATTAATCAAAATCGCTCACTAAAGTGGATGCGCTTATTTCTTTAATGAAGTAGCGGTCGTTCAAATCCGGCGCAATTTTCATCATCTTTGGTCATTCAGAAACAACCTCTTTATGTTGCTAACACAAGGGTAAGTCTGCCTATATCTGACCCCTTTTACCCGCAATTTGCAGTCATTGTGGCACTAGGGTAATGCAGTGTCGTGTTATCGTACTCTATTGTAGAAGTAACCAACACACCCCATGATTTTCAATCTACGGAGTATGTTTTAGCCTCCCAACTACGCCACTGGTTAACAACTAGCTTAGCCATCGACTCCATCAACTAAATACATAGTACTAATTACCAACAAATATTAACAATCTATTTATGTATTAACACAAGAAAAAGGATATCAACTAGCTTAACCGGTAAATAATTGCCAATAAAAAACCTTGTGTAAGTTATCATAAATTCTTGTTTACAACCGTTGTAAATCGGAATAATTTACAACCAGAGTGTAAAACCATCCAAACCAAACACTTTTTCCGAGGTGATGGGATAATTAACACCTCGTTATAATTTATAACGGTTATAAGTAACCGCCTGTCATAATTAAGTAAATACTCCCTCCGTCCCGGTCATTTGTTTACCATTTCCATTTTAGGGTGTCTCATTCATTTATTTACCTTTCTATATTGAGAATGTTTTCTATGAGTAATTTGATGTGCCAATGGGACTATTGTCCACTTGTCATCCACCAAGGACCACCACA
Source organism: Heliosperma pusillum (assembly GCA_022085475.1). Classification (NCBI taxonomy): domain Eukaryota; kingdom Viridiplantae; phylum Streptophyta; class Magnoliopsida; order Caryophyllales; family Caryophyllaceae; genus Heliosperma; species Heliosperma pusillum. Next base: position 90,427 of record JAIUZE010070192.1, read on the forward strand.
AATGGTCCCTACCATTTTCTTAATAATTGTGCCAAAAGTAAAGGTAAACAAATGACCGGGACGGAGGGAGTACTTAATTTACAAACCAATAAAGGGTAATGATAACATCACTCAAATTGTGAGAGCATGAATAATAACATACTCATATAAGTAATTAGCTTGTATTAACGGTGGTAGTGACGTTATCATTCCCCTATATAAAATAGACAATAGCAATGATTATCAGAATATTATTATGAAACCGTCTCATATAAGAAAAAAGCGACTTACGCCAAAATCCACTTTCCATTAAGCAAAGAAAGAGCCTCAGTAGGAGCAGGAGTAGGATTATTCGCCTCAAGCTGCGTTATCAACTCCACAATCTCCGCTCTCGTTTCACTACTCGCTTTCAACCCTCTATCAGTCCCATAAAACGACCCAACTAGCTGTCGTTTCAAAGACTCCACTTCCGCCGTCGTAACCACCTCTTCTGTCTCCTCCTTCATCGCCACTGCAGCTCCACCGTTCTGCTCTGGGCCCCACTCATCATCGTCCACCATCGCGCGAACGACTTTTAGCGTTGCGGTTCTTTCCCGTTTTACCCCTGTGAGTAGGGTGATGGGTTTTAGCGGGGTTGAGGAGGGGAGGAGTATGGAGGGTATTGTGGTAAATTGTTTGTTTTGTGAGGGTAGTTTCGGGAGTTTGCATGTTGGTTGGTGGAATTGTGAGATGGTCGACATTTTTTGTATGTGTGTGTTTTTGTGTGAGTGGAAGAGAATGAAGAGAAGTTTGTTTAGTTAGTAGTGAGTTTGTGAATAGAAAATGAGTGTGGGAAATGTTTGTATTTAAAGAGCTATCTTGTTTCGACACGTCTTCGATTTCAGACTGAATCGATTTTCCTTAAGAAACGAGAAAATCCGCAGCCGCAACTTTTAGCATGCGCGGGATAAACAAATACGAAAAAAAATATAATTCTTTTAGGGTGCTGATACATTCGCCGGACAAATTAGCTAAGCCACGATATATGTTATCTTCTAAAGAATCCTGTGTCATAGTTCATCTGCCCCGCAGAATTACGGGCACCCTTCTTTTATTGTGAAGGCGATATTTTCGCAAGGATTTGTTTTTGGGGCTAGAATTGTAACTTACTTGTATAATCCGTATTAGTTATAATCAATCATAGTTGGAAGTCTCACATAAACCAGCTTTAGTTATTGTTATAAAGTTATAAATTGAAATAGTTTTAGAAAGGGGAAGCAAATATGAAGTTTTGTATGTATTTCGGCTTTGTGTTACAGACTGTCCTGTTTAAACTTACTTCAATTATGCTCAACTCTATTCAGTTCAGTTGAACTGAGCTTTAGTACAGACTGTCCTGTTTAAACTGACTTCAATTCTGCTCAACTCTATTCAGTTCAGTTGAGCTAAGCTTTAGTCAGTTCGGTTCGGCTCGTTTATTCACAAAATTAACTCTTACTTCACCTCCATTAAGTTTAGTTCACTTCATCTCGACCCCATTTAATTCACTTTAGCTTATTTCAGCCGAAAAGAACAGAGTTACAGTAGCAAATTACTTTTTAACATCTCGGATAGTTATTTGCTATCCTCCATCTTGTCAACTGAACTAAATTTATATTAAAGCTAATGGGTTAGGTTTTATATTCAGTTCAACAAATAGATAGATAAACAATCAAACCCGATATGTATGATTATATAATAATTTAAAGGATTGTTGACTTGTCAATATCTAAATAATAATGTCGATACTATATATATTAGTCCCTCCATTCAAGTCCAAATACAACATTTCTTTTTTTGACACTATTCCTGAGGGAATACGTAGAATATTTTCTGGAGAAAAGTAGAAGAATCATGCTAATCCAACCAAGCTAGTTTTACGCTGTTTTAATGTGTGGGGAGAATGGTGTGAATGGTGCAGGGTTTTTCGGGATTTCTGGAGACGTAAACAGAATTATATGCCATGCAATAACATTATTATTCAGAATTTTTGTGACTATTAACATGACACATTGTTAATGAATTTACCTAGCGGAACTCCATGTGACGATCACACATAGCAAAATGCGTATTTAGTTTTTACACAGAAGAACCTTTTTGAAACATTCTTCTGATGAAATTTACCCTTGTTACAAAAATAATCTAACGTCAGTCACAAATTCGACTCATAAAGGAACATCCAAATATGACTTGAAACACGAAATGACCATCTAATTGCACATATGGAAGCAGGATGTACAATAGCATCATTATACAACCCCGGTCAGGTACTGAGGCGAACCCGTTGCATAAGAAGTATTATATCTATTATAAATGGTTTCCCCTGTTTTTCAATAAGTCAGTTCACTGTAGTATTGTACTACGCCACAAAATTTTAGCTAGGGCGAAAAAAGTTAGAGGCGGCATACGCTGAAAGCATAATTAATGGCAAATCCACGAACTTGTTTCTTCCTCTACAAAGTAAATGCGATTATATATAACAACCTTATCTTCAAAAACAACGGTTGTAGATAAAGGATTCTAAGAATATAAAAACTCACACAGCAACCATGGATACTTATGTCAGGCAGAAAGACCAAGTACTCTGATGTTTCCTCGGCTATTGGCAGCCATGATGATTGGGCTGTCACTCTTCCAGCACACCGCACTGATGAAGTACTGCCCTCTGCCATCGTCAGCGTCGTCAGAGTCAGCTGCACTGAATCTATAACGAGCAATGGGTCGAGAAATTGCCTGTAAGCGAAATCAAGCTTGGATTAATCAACGATAAAAGCACAAAAACACTCTTAAGAGGTTAAGATTAGTTACCTTGTGATAGACAAAAACCTCATTTGTTTCACTACCACATGAAAGGTATTCTGTGTTACCGGTGAGACCTACAAAGTTTTTCTCATTCACGTGTCCTCTGTATATCTGGAGCTGGAAATAAAATAGCAGAGGTGAGTAAAATTTTTAACTTAACCACGGTAATTGTGGAGTTTCAAGGAAAAGAAACGACTTAGTAATGGCTCTTGGCATCAAACACAAAAGTTTGAAGGAAGACAATTGCTGTCAGAAAAACTTCGGGTAGTAATTTTTCAGCAATTTTATTTTTATCTAATAAGAGAGAATTGTCGGTACAGCGAAGGTGAGGAAAGGTTCAACCTAAAGGCGTGGTGTATCCAATATGTCCAAAATCATTAGAAACATTTAGCCACACACAACTATTACTCCCAAACCTAAATAGTTTCCTCTCGACATAACCTAGAATTAGGGATAACAAATTTTTTCTCACAATAATTTGGCAAGTATGCTAATACATACATGGGACTCATGGTCCAAGCTAAATCTCACAAAAAGTTACTGTATAATGCAACCGACAAGGCAGCTTCTAGTGGCAGGATGGAGCCTGAAACTAATTAATCTCTCGGTATGGGAATACATACTTCTTGGTTTCTACTTTAAGGTGTCCATGAATATTCCCACTTCATGTTCCTGTTCTGTAGGAATTACCTTATTTGTGGTCATTACCGATTGTGACCGAACCTCTTTCATCAACATTCATTTCCATCCACTTCTTATATGTTACTAGTTTTTGTGCAAAATGAAACAGGAAGATAAATCATACACAATTGAACACCAACTTACGCAGACCAAAATCTAGTCTAAAATACATGTGGCCATGTGGTTACATAATCCTACTTCCACTAGTCGCATAGAGGATGCACATCTTACAATGTTGATCTGCCCACAAGACCAACTATGATGACAAAAAATAGAGTTTAAATCAATTTACTTACCGGCTTATACTCGTTTACATCCCACAACCGCAATGTGCTATCAGTCGAGGCAGATGCAAGCTCGTGGCTAGTCAAGAACTTCACATAAGAAACAGCTTTTCTATGGCCAGAAAAGACACATACAGGCTGACTAATATTTCTCAAGTCATAATAGTGAACATGATGATCAGCAGAGCCCACCTGCGCATAAGAACAGCCGGCAAGCCAATTAGTTTCCTGACTCTCCTCATAGGTGCTGTCTAAATCAATTTAGTATGAGAGCAATCCAATTAACTAAACACCCCATTCCACTATGCATTAACAAATGACAACATTACTCAAGTGCCTCAAGGGCTCTCGAAAATTGCGGGCTATGAGAGGGGGGAATGAACGCAATCCTACCCTTAAGAGAGATTATTTACTCAAAATGGGAATTATGTCCTATGTTACTTCGACACTTCATATGAGCTGGCATACTCATCTCCGACACTTGACGCTTGGTATGACACTCCGACACTTCATTTTAGACCAAAAACTTGACACTTTTTCACAAATAGCCGAGTCCGACACTTGTGTACACACCCATATCCAACCCTTCAAACCGAGTCTGAGTAACATAGATTATGTCAAAGAATTCGATCGGAGGATTGCTATATCACAATTGAAAGAAGCGCATCCAATTTAGTGAGTCAATTTGCTTTACTCCGTCAAAATTCAAAATCCAGAATCAGAGAGTAATTAGTCTTTGGCTTCTATGTAAGTGGAAAAAAATACCCATTAGCCAACTAAAACTGACATCAATAAATAACCACCCTACAAACGAGAATTCAAATGAGAATTTGTGTATGTCTATAGCTAGACAGCAAGCGATTGACAAATTTAAAAAACTAGAGAGAGATACATACAGCCACATGCACGCTAGATCCAGGGTTACACTTCACAGAACAAATATTTGCATTCATGTTGATGGTAAGAACACTCCCTTCTTGCTTGGTGGACCATACTTTAACCTATTGAAGAGATTAAGCAGAACAAAATGCATTACCAGCGCTTTGTGGATGCAGTTTCCAGAACTCTTTTTTGTAATACGGCTCTGTGCTGAGAAAATAAATTTGCAAGTGGACAAAATTGCATCTAATCTAGCATACATAGAAAAAAATTGATTATGCTACCTTACAATCATCACCACCAGACATTAGTAGTGAGGGTTCAGTCCATGAAAAGTCCACACTCCAAGCCCGTTTTTCATGCTCTTCATATTCCCCAACACTCTGAAAAGGCATAGTCAACAATGGCGTAATAGGTCAAGAAACAATACCATAATAGGTGACAGAAAACCATACAAAAGAGAACACTTTTGTAAGAAAAAGCTACCTGATTGGTATTAACATCCCAAACAGTTACAATCCCATCGTAGTCACTACTGGCTATACATTGTTTAGCGTACTTATTCCAACTCAAGCAGCTTAGTTTGGATCGTGTCGCAATTTCAACAACAGCACAGTGAACTTGTGTTGGTTCATTCACTACCTGAAGATAAATTAATTACCGAAATTAAGCACCCATAGGGGAGTGACTAGTGACAATCATAAAACCTCAGAAATGCCAAGTTTACTCGCACAGATTGCAGCACATACAAGAGAGAGAGTTCTGGCTTCTGATTGCATGTAATTATGTAAAGGAAAAATTCTTACAGAGGAGTACTCAAAGACTTTGATCCGCCTAGAAACGCCAGCAGTTGCAAACAATTCATTGTCTCTGTCAAATTCTATACTGCTATGATAACAAGCACACATCAAAAATAATCCTGAATTTACACATTTAATAATTATTATGCACAGGTATTCATCAGATGGCATTGTCACAAAAAAAGTAAAAAATGTTGAAATGAATCGTCTGGAATATAGCCGTGGTTGTGTAGGGATGTAACTATAATCAAGTTATAATAGCATGTTATGTATAGTAATTACTTGTTAAAACTCAGAAGCTTATGAAAAATCTTGGTTAAAAATCTTAACCAAAAGTACTTTCACAGGTTTATCCCACGCATCTAGTACTTGTGATGACACTCAAGCGTTCAATTTGCCAAGCTTGAAAAAAGTATAAAAGCACGGGGAGCAAACAACACCTACAAGCAAAGTGCTGCCTTGGTCAACAATGCTAAAGAGTTATTTCGAGACAGAAGTCAAAAGTTCATTCTATCATCATCTTCAACAGAAGACCATATTAGTTGTCGAACAGGTTTAAACACAAATGAAGCATATACCAAGTCAATCTTGCTCCAAGGAATTAAAACAACATGAAATTCAAAATTGCATACATGTACTCACCTGGAGACTATGTTTGCTGAATGGAAGAAATCGCCACACCGCAGCTCAGAAATAACTCTCAGCTGGCTACATTAGCACCAACAATAGCACGTGAAAAAAATGATGCAATATAAAATCTCAGAATAAACAATATACGAGAAGGCTTGAAAGTCTGAAATGACAGTACAGGCATGTTATATACCTATAACGAGTACAGGAAGTGAGAACAGCTTGGAGATCTTCCAGTCCGACATTGTAACCTGAGCTGTTTGCAAGGTTCAATACCCTTTCTTCAGCCACTCGTGAGTTTTTGGCCCAGTGACGCCGTTTTTTTAGGTAATATTCTTGAAGATCAGTGAACTGTATGTAGTAAATTAAACTGTTGTTATCTGAAGGATTTTGTTGTCAAACTTAAATATAGAAATGAATCCTCATATTCTAATTCCGTAGTCATCTAGTCGTAGAGCATAGATGGGTTACATAAATCTAGTGAGTCATGCAAGACCTACAGTAAGTTTTTCGAGTTATATGATCATAGATGCAATAAACTACTACAACAACTAGCCATAATATTTCTTTTTTGTATACAAAAGCAGTAATTCTATACATACTCTTCTAAAACACCTAATTCATAAAACTATACTTAAAACTTTCACGATCATGAACCTGTGTTTGTATCTGCCTTTTCCTTGCTATAAATCGTTCTGATGGAGCAAAAGGTTGAGATTTTGAACACGCAACAGCATCCATATCTCTGAACAAAGAAGCATCTAGGCGAAAACTATCTTTACAATGTGAACTGTCTGTAGCCATTTGTTCTTGTATACCACAGTCGCCTGTCGCAGATCCAGGTACTGGTGGACATATATCCATCGTATTTGAGTCATCATCTATTAATCTCACCCTCACATTACATTTGCCATTAATATCGGACAAGTCTAAACTGCGTTTCTGAATAACTTGTAAATCCTCTTTTATGTACCTGAGATCATTTTGAACCTACGAATACAGGGCAAGGAAATTGATATCTCACTTTCAGAATAATTAAGATTACAACTAATTATTGATACTAAGTAGTAGCATAATTTTATAATGGAATCTAAGAGAGAAGCCGCAAATCTTAGGGGTGATAATGAGACGAGGCAGCTCGCGGACAGTTGAGTTTGGCTCGGTCAAGGCTCGGCTTGTGCGAGACGACGAGCTTGACTCGAGTTTGGGATTAGCTCGATAATTTTACGAGTCAAGCCCAACTAACGTTGGCTCGGCTCGAAAAGCTCGCGAGCGGCTCGCCTGTGTGACAAAACAATATCTTGGTCTTTTTTTATAAGAATATTGATCATGGTTATATCTTTGTATAATCATATTGAATGTTCGATCGATTTGTCCAATACTTTTATACATAGCCTTTTTATCCTTATATTGAATATATCCAAAGAAAAGAAAAATGGTTATTTAACAATTATATATAGGCTCGAGCTCAGGTTAAAGCTCGCGAGCATAGTAATGAGCTCAATTTTTCCAGGCTCGGGCGAGCTCGAGATTGGCTCGGTCGAGTTTTAATTTACGAGCACAAGCCAAACAAGGCCAAGCTTGGATTCGTTATCACCCTTAGCCGCAATCAATGCCATTGAAAGACATCAATGATTGACGATGCGTAGTAACCATCACAAAAGACCTGATTATAGAAACATGCATGAAGCGGCTAAAGAATGAAGCTTTTAACACTAACCAGTAAGACAATGCCGACTAGTTTGTTATAAACAGAGGTGTAAGCGAAGGATTTTAACGGACTTTTGCCCTCTAAGATCAACATTAGTCCATTTATTAGATTTAACTCATTATAAATTGTGAAAACAGCAGCGGTGATCTGCAAATAGTCGGCTCTGACTCTAAAGTTGTACACACATTATGAGTATCAGCACAAAGGTCAATACAACAAACCTCGCTTAGCTCTTCGAGCTTCCTCTTCCTCAAATAAACTAAAAACTCAAGAAGGATCTGCAAATTTGTTTCAGCCTCCTCCTGCTCCATTTTTCTCTTCTTTTCAGCAAGTAGAGACAACATACTGTCCAGGTCCTTTACAGAAATGTCACAACCCTGTCTACAAATTATATGCAACGGTGAGCTCGAAGAGAAAAGAAAGATGTCCAACACACGTAGAGCATATTACAATTAAGAAAGCCGAAAATGTTCCAGGAAACCAGAAGATGTAATATTTGATTCCAACTTCATTGAATTATCTACCTGGAGAGTTATATGCATTGTCAACATTCCAACCCTCTTATCATTTCAAAACAAATTCAATAAGTTGACGTGCAATCAACTAGCACAAAACATTTGATGTAGCAAAGCTCATCACTTCAACAACTTCGAAGAATTTTCTATACAAAATTTACACTCAGCAAGTTATGCATGTAAATCATGAGCAAGACATTACCAAAGACGAATAAGATGATAATTAGAACAGAGTGAAAGAAAAGGAAAATAGATGTTAGTAAAATGCTTGAAACTAAGCTTTGTGGGTAAAGCTAACCAACTAATCAAAATACATGAAAAAAATTAAAATTCACAGGTAAAATCCCAATCATTTTTATTGCTTCTAGCCGAAGTCAACCAACCTTTTGTAGTGCTCGACGAAGTTGATCCATCGAGGAGGCACTCTGTATAAGCTGACGATCTGACATCTTCTTCAATAACTGTAGCGAAAAACATAGGGTTAGCACTATAGCAGAAAGCAAATTTTCACCTGAAAATTGTGTTCCCTATTCCCCAAGCCCCCAATCAATTGTTTAACATTGATCAAAATACCCTGATAACGAATAAAAAAAACTTAACAGAATATTGAGACGGAGGGAGGAATCATATGGAACAATAACACAACTAATAGTCTAATACCAAAAAAGCAATCAAAAACTTGCAGCAAAAGTCGTTTAAAACCGTTTTTAAGCCTACAAGACTATATTAGAAATCACCTCCAAGAGAAATTATCCTAAATCTCTAATTACACAATCGTCACCATTTACAAAGTCACTAATAAGCATTCCCCAACATTTCAGCTAGATAATAGTCACAAAGCCAAAACTAAAGACATCATTTTTCTTAACACCTCAATCCAATCCATAAGCGACCACAATCTGTGTAGAAACGTTCATAAATTAGTCATCGTCAAATTCTTCATAAATAATTTCGAACACAACTTCAACTAAAAAAAAAGCCAAATTTACATGACTAATCATATGAAACAAATATTACAGAGAACTCATCGACAAATACAGTTGTTGACGCAATTACGGACACTAAATAGTCAGTTGATTTAAAACAATTTTCACAAATGTTTTGTTCTCATTTGATAAATCACCCGGTAAAGTCCAAAATAATTAGGTAACCTCTAAATATCTGACAAATATGGTAAAATGAGCTATCAATCGATACAATTATCTCTTTTACCAGTCTCATTCGCAAAGATGTTATAGGTTGATTTCTGATTAACCTAGTTCCCTTTATTTTTTAAAACAAAAAATGATACAATTGTCAGCAACAAATTATTTAAAACACATTTCACAAACAAATCACATTAAAACACACTCTAATTTCCAAAACAAAAGATTAATCAATCCAACAACGTCTATTAATACACAAAAGTATAATAATGGCAACAACGCGCACATTAATCACATTATACACATTTCAGTGATTTCACAACATCAAATTAATACCGGAGGTATTGTGACAATAGGTCCCAGATTCGTATCTCCCCTCTCCTCTATTGTAATGCGATAAAGTGGGCTTAATAGAATATAACTATAATATATGGGGTTCAACCATATTACCTTAAGCCTTTGGTTGAGATGGTTAATCTATCATGCTATCAGAGCCAGACCCTGGCAGCTCCTAATATCTCACAAACTCACCAAGTGGAAAAACCCGCACATGATATGGGGGCCTGGGCACTAACCAACCACTCTTCAAGCCCAATTGGCATTCGAGTGGGGGCATAATAAAATATAACTATAATATATGGGCCGCAATAATCTCTAAATCAACGATTCAATTACTCCCTCCTAGTCGGTCATTTCTTCCCTATTTCCTTATTGGGTAAGTCGGGTTTTCTTCTCTCTTTCCCTTTTTGGATGTGGGGTTGTGTGTTTTGTGTGGTCTAAATTCATTTGTATGTGGGGTAGTGTGTTTTGTGTGGTCCAAATTCATTTCCTTAATTTTTGTGTAAAAGAGAAAGGGGAAGAAATGAGTGACTAGGAGGGACTATAATAATTCACGCACATTAGTCACGTGATTCAATATTATACCCCCTCTGTTCCCGCCAATTGATACACGTGAGACGTATTTTAATCAAACGTATAGAATCGACTAAAACCAACAAACAAATAACATAAAACCGAAAAAAGAAGCGATAAAAGATAACGAAAATCGGAACAACCTTATCGAGAGCGAAATTAGGGAAAATAAGATTAGGAGTAAGAAATCGTCCACAAGAAGGACAATCACTCTTATTATTACGCAAATGAGTGACGATACACATGTAACAATAACTATGTCCACACGCCGTTAAAAACGCATCTTTAATCATCTGCATACATATCGGACACGTCACATCTCCGTCGTCATCGCCGCCGCGTACGGATGAATTAGTCTCCAGCGGCGGCGCGTCGGGGTCGGATTTTACGGTAGGGACGATTGGAGGTTCCGCCATCAATTAGGGTTTTAGAGAGGGAAATTGAGGGAGGGGTAGTTTAGAGAGAGAAAGAAGAAGGGGGAGGGAGAAGAGTGTAAGGTGTAGGAGTGAAACACGTAAACATGGCGGGTGTGTAGTTTGAAAAAACTGTTGCGAGAATTATTTTATGGGGAAATAATACTCCAGTATAGTCTACACTCTACAGTAACAGTTTGGTAAGTGTACTAAAGTTAGACTCTGTATATGGTTGGTGACTTAGGTAGTTAGGCGTCTTGTTTTGTTTTGTTGTGTTGGTGCCGGTCCAACGGTTTGGGTCGGGTTATTTTGAGTTTGTAGAAAATCGGATCAGATCAGGTTGGGTTAGGTTAGGTTAGGTTATTTTCGAATCTTTTATTTGAAATTATTTAGAGATATTGTTTGTGATAATAAATATTGGAGTTGGGTTAACGGGTCAAGATTGATCATCTGTTTGGGTGCCAGGTCAGTTACAGGTCGAGTCATTCGAACGGGGTGATTTTATTAGGTCTAAGTTTGAGTATAGGTCTAATTGCATTTACAAATTCTCATTTACAACGGGTCTGTTCTGCTTTAAGTTTAAAACAGTGAAAATATCGCCATTTTGTGATAAAAGTGACATAAAACGACAAAATGTTATAACTAATGTTAATCCTAAAGTTACTCTTTTGGTAACTTTTTATCATAAAATAGTCACATTTTATTATAAACAGTAGGTCTTGCTTAAGACGGGTCGGATCTTAGAACGGGTATTTTGTGAGAGGAAATGGGTAGAGTGGATAAGGTGGGCTCCCCCCAATTGCTCTCCACTCACCCTTGATGGGTATTTTGTGAGAGAAAATGGTATCCGTCTTAAGCTCCTCCGTCTGAAATAAGAATTTGTGTATTATAAATGGATAACATTTTCTCTGTCTTAAGCTTGAGACAAAAAATTCCGTGCTACACAGGGGAGACTTGTTGTGCAGCAATACTCCTCCATCCCAATTACGGAGTAATATTTAGGTTCAAAATTCCTACTAATTACGAGTAACAATTTAACATCGATGTTTTTTTTTCTGAGTTAGATTAATATCTATCATCTATGTCTGCTAACCTGAAATCCTCTACAAGAAGAACAATTTGTATGCCAGATTGTCAGAGGGGGAAGCGATTTGTATGTGTCCTCGATGACCTTCCATACTGTAGCCTGTGGGTAGTTTATTTAGACAAAATTTGGTATCATAGTTCATATAGTGTTACGTGACATGATAGCAATTCATCTCAAGACTGTTAATTATCAACTCGTGCTAGAAGATATTACGGTATATCTTCTAACAAGTCGTTGGTTTAATTTGTTCAACAAGCCACTTATTGTACTTGAGACACAAAGTACATAACCATGAACCATATGAGCCTCGGAATTAAAATAAAAAATTGTTTAATTCTTTCATCTTTCAACGTGGGTATTTTACTTAAATCATCGACACGAAAACAAGAAGTCGTGCTTAGTATTCTTATTTGGGATAGACATGGTCACATAGATATATCCGTCATAAGTTTGTGACAGATAAAATAATATCTACTTAAATAGCAAAAGACAAGTCATTTTTGATTTTCAAAACTTATCTTATGGAAGACCCGTTAAAAATTTATAACAGATATAGCTGCCCCAAGGGATACTTACTGATTTTTATTAGTAATAGTGTTTCGTGTTGTCTTTTTCTAGCTCCAAGTAGTGTACAGATACTATATACGGAGTACTATGTAATAATGATGATGTAAGAATTGTGGTTCACCTTAATTGGACATTAACTAAGGTGGTTGAAACTAAACACATCTTTAATCACTTAACTCTTACTCATAAATAAGGCCACCAAACATTGAATCAATAATACTGCTCATATATAATTGATGTATAGTACGAGTATTATACACCATAGAGAAGACCTCTTAGAGCAATAATAATAATAGTTTTTTGTATTGATTTTGTTGTTAACAACTTTATTCTAAAATTTCATTTATTGTATTTAAAAATTTATTTTTATTTTTAATAATTAAATTAGAATATTTAATATTATAGTTATTACTTATGCATTGTATATGTATCATAATAGTTGTTCTTTATTAGGAGTCATATGAATGGTTAGGAGTTAGGAGTCATATGAATAGTTGGAAGTTAATTTTGCTATGTATATAAACTTGTATCTCGTTGCCTTTCAGTATTGAATAAGAAATCATCTATCATGTATCACATTGCATCAGAAATTCTCATGGTATCAGAGCGATAAGCTCGATCCGATCAAACTTATGAAATTCCACATATAATTTTTTATCAAATTAAAGTTCATTCATTTAGACAATATGGCTGGAGGAAACGAGAAGAACAAAGGACAAGGAGGCAGCGGTCCAAAGACCATTACGATGTCGTCACCTTTGTACTTGCATCCTTCTGACAATCCAAGTATGAATGTGACTCAGTTAATTTTTAATGGTGATAACTATGTGTTGAGCTAGTTTGTTGATGATGACATGCCTAATTAATATGTGTCTCTTAGTTAAGTTTTCAGGAAAATTATGAATCTCCAAGCAAGACTAATCTCCAAGCAAGAGTTGATGAAAAGTTGATGAAGTGTTGAATGCCCGAGAAAAATCGAGTTGTAAAAGAGTCATCTAATTGTAAAGATTGAAGAGTATGATATTTACAATTGCAACAGTCCATGCAACCGTAACCTCATCTGTTCAGTGTAACAGTGAGGACGACTGTTGCACATGTCTGAAACTTTTCAAAGTCTTTTGAGCTGACAATCTCAAATCGTCTTTTTACCTTGAAAAGATTTTGAACCATTTTGAAATATTGAATGAAAAGGTTTAAAAGAAAACAAGAAGCTAAGGGGATCTTTCCAAATCAATTTCCTTAAAAAGCATAAGACTTTTTCTTATTTGCAAAAAGGATTGCTTGGCTCTTCTCCTAAACCCTCTTGTCCTTACCTTCTTGTTTCTTTAGGTTGATCAGAAAAGTTGAAAGTCTAGCTGCATACTTTGATTCACACTTTGATGATTATAACATGTGCACTACTTTCTAAATATCAAAACTCTTTTGTTCCTTTGCTTGAAAAGTTGACTCTCTCAAAAAGAATTATTTAATCAATTCAAATCATCTCCTTCTCTATAAATAAGAAGGCACTCATCTCACATTTGCTTAAGACTTTCCTGAGAAAACAACACATTTCATTGCAAATTGCTTTCAAAGTTTTAAGCTTTTAATCTTTGCAAAAATTCTTCAAAGTCTTCAAAAGTCACAGACATGACAACTGTTGCCTTAAGTATTGTACTCTTCTATCTAGAATAGTTAGATCTTAATGAATTCGCCTTCGTTCTTTTCACAAGAACAAAATCAGGGAATTTGATCTTGTAACTTTCTTAGATAAAGAGTCGAGTTTGAGACGGAGTAGTCTTAAACTCATTTCGCAACCGGAGTAGGTTGTTGGTCCTTTTTATTGTAAGGGTCTTAGGTAGTCGGAGTAGATTACTTAATTGAATCAATAAGAAGAAGATTGGACGTAGGCCTTTCAAGTGGCTGAACCAATTCAAAACTCCTGTGTTAATCTCTTGTTTGTTTTATTTCTGCTGAACTTTTCTTTACTCGTTCGTTTCGCATTTCTGTTCAGTGCAACAGTCTCGGATACTGTTACTTTCGTATTGTAGCCTTTACCTCATCTGCTAAAACGAACAAGTAACAGTCAGACTCACTGTAACTTTCACTTTACAGCAACTTTATAATTTAGCAATACACTCTTGATAACCTTGTTCATTTAGTGTATTCATTTGTTCTTCTTAAACAACTATCAACTTTCTTTAATCAATAAAGATTAAGTTGAAAATTTTAAAGTGGTACCTAATTCACCCCCTCCCCCTCTTAGGTACTTGGAATCCAAACCCTTCAATTGGTATCAGAGCCTCGTGCTCTTGATCGAGGCTAATCGCCTTTGAGTTTGATTCTAGGCCTATGGATTCCTCAAAACACTCCAAGATCCCGGTCTTTACCGGTGAGAATTTTGGATGGTGGAAACTCAAAATGGAACACTACATCAAAAGTATTGATTACCAATGTTGGAAAATCATCAAAGATGGACCACTCATTATTGAAGATAAGGACATGATGACGGGATATTCTACGGTCAAACTCGAAAGAGATTACAATGAAAATGATTTTAAATTGGCCGAGAAAAATTCCAAAGCCATGACTATTCTTCAACGATGTGTTGGTGAGGAGGAAGTGAGTCGTATATCCGGTTGTACGACGGCTAAACAAATATGGGATGTCCTTGAACTCGCACACGAGGGAACCATACAAGTTAAGAAACAACGTATAGACCTTCTCATAAAAAAATATGAGATGTTCCATATGTTGAAGGACGAGTCCATCAATAGTTTAGCCTCTCGCTTTTCTAGCATTATTAATGAGCTTAAAAGTCTAGGAAGAACTTTCGAGTCCGAGGACATCATTCGAAAAATTCTTCGTAGTCTCACCGCTAAGTGGCAACCAAAAGGCACCGCTATTGAAGAGGCTAGAGACCTAACCACATTAACCTTTCATGAACTAATGGGGTCCCTAATTGCACACGAGTTAAATCTCGACAATGCTCCTAGTGAGACCTCAAAGGGAAAAGGACTTGCTCTTAAATCCACCTCAAGTGATGAGAAAGGAGAAGAGGAAGATGAATTTGCCATGTTCTCAAGAAACCTCGTTGGGATGGTCAATAGCCAAGGATTCAAAAATTTCAAGGTAAACCATGCTAGAAAACGATTTCCTAAGAGACGACCGAGTTCCGCTATGGGATGTTTCAAATGTGGTGACAAAGGTCACTTAATTAAAGAATGCCCAAAATGGAATGACATCAAATCTAAGGATAGAAGAGACACGGCCAAAAGAGAACTCAAGCATAAGGTCATGTCCGCCATTTGGGGCATGTCCGACTCCGAGGACGATGAACCCATCGAGGAGCAACTAGATGCTAAAATGTGTTTGACAAACAATCTCAAAAATAAAACACATAAACTTGCTAGGAGTGAGTCTCTTAGGTGTCTTATGGCACATCCGGATGAATCCGATTCCGAGTCCAACAATGAGGTAAAATATCTTAAGGCTAAGGGCTTGGTGAGAGGCGGCCGCAATTGGTACTTGGATAGTGGATGTTCTCGTCACATGACGGGAGACAAAAGCCAATTTCTCTCACTTGAAGCTTATGATGGTGGCACGGTAACGTTCGGTGACAACAAGAAAGGTGAAGTAATAGGCATTGGGAAGGTTGGTAAGTCATCGTTACTTTGTGTCGACAATGTGCGGCTTGTCAAAGGTTTTAAGCATAATCTCCTTAGCATCTCTCAATTATGTGACCGTGGTAACTTGGTTGAATTTAGTGCTAGTCTTTGTCGAATCATTGATGCCACAACCCATGAGGTAATACTTGAAGGTAGACGAGTGAAAGACGTCTACCTAACCGATTTAAACACCTTATCCGGACATACCATGTCTTGTATGAGTGTAATGAAAAATGACCCTTGGTTGTGGCATTAACGATTTGGACATGTAAGTACTAAGACTCTTAATACTCTCAAGAGACTTGACTTGGTTGAAGGATTTCCTAACATAAAATTTGATCTTGATAAAATTTGTGATGAATGTGCTAAATGCAAAGATGTTAGAAGTTCCTTCAAATCGAAAAAGGTTGTGAGTACCTCTCGTCCACTACAACTCTTGCACATTGATTTATGTGGGCCCATGAGAACTCGTAGTAGAGGAGGGAGTCGCTACGTTTGTGTCATTGTTGATGATTATACTAGATTTGTTTGGACATTGTTCTTGAGTTCCAAAGATGAGGCATTTGATGAGTTTTTAATTTGGTTAAAAAGAATTCAAAACAAACTTGATTTAAAACTTGTTTCCATTCGAACCGATCATGGAACCGAATTTGAAAACTCATCATTTGGTGCTTATTGTGATGACAATGGTGTTGATCATAATTTCTCCGCCCCAAGAACTCCTCAACAAAATGGCGTGGTTGAACGCATGAATAGAACTCTTGAAGGCATGGCTAGAACCATGTTATTGTGTAGTAAGCTTCCTCGAAACTTTTGGGCCGAAGCGGTAAATACCGCGTGCTATATTCATAATCGAGTCATGATAAGAAGTTTACTCAATAAAACACCATATGAATTACTACGTGGAAGAAAGCCCAACATTTCATACTTTAGATGCTTTGGTAGCAAATGTTTTGTTCACAATAATGGTAAAAATAATTTGGGTAAATTCGATCCACGTAGTGATGAAGCGGTTTTTATTGGTTACTCAAATCATAGCAAGGCTTATAAAGTTTATAACAAGAGGACTATGTTGATTGAGGAAAGTGTACATGTCATTTTTGATGAATCTAGTCTATTTGAGCAGGTACAAATTGATGAGGAAGATGATGAATTCGAGATTGGGCTTGTGCGAGAAGACTTCGTGATTAATCAAGAAGAAGCCTTGAACAATTCGAATAACACTGATCAGCAACAGACGGAGAGACTGTTACCTGCTACAGACAACATCAACTCAGGGGGAATCAACAACAACTCTGCTGCTGTCTCTCCCTCCCAGATTGTAACAGTCCCACTGACTGTTGAACAGGCAGAGTCCTCCAACTCTGATGAAGGACCAACATCTGACCAGGAAATAACAGTCACTCATATTGTTGCTGTTGAAAGGGAAGAAACCCCCTTCGTGTCAAGGAAATGGAAACATCAAAGCTCACACCCTTTGTCAAATTTGACAAGTGACATCAGATCTGGAATAAGAACAAGAGCATCTCTCAACAACTTCTGTGCACATAATGCATTTCTCTCTCAGATTGAACCTGCTAATGTAACAGTCGCTCTGACTGTTGCTGACTGGGTAATTGCAATGCAAGAAGAACTTAATCAATTCAAGAGAAAGGAGGTATGGCACTTGGTCCCTAGGCCACCTAATCGTACCGTCATTGGTACTAGGTGGGTCTTTCGCAACAAGCTTGATGATTCCGGAGAAATCGTAAGGAACAAGGCTAGACTAGTGGTGCAAGGTTACAACCAACAAGAGGGTATTGACTATGATGAAACCTATGCACCGGTAGCTAGACTTGAGGTCATACGATTACTCATTGCTTTTGCGGCTCACAAGGGCATTAAACTCTTCCAAATGGATGTTAAAACCGCTTTTCTAAATGGCTATTTGGAAGAGGATGTCTTTGTTGAGCAACCCCCGGGCTTTATGGATAATGATTT
This sequence comes from Heliosperma pusillum, assembly GCA_022085475.1. Taxonomy (NCBI): domain Eukaryota; kingdom Viridiplantae; phylum Streptophyta; class Magnoliopsida; order Caryophyllales; family Caryophyllaceae; genus Heliosperma; species Heliosperma pusillum. Next base: position 108,477 of record JAIUZE010070192.1, read on the forward strand.
TCCTAATCACGTTTTCAAGTTGGACAAATCTCTTTACGGTTTAAAACAAGCACCTCGTGCTTGGTATGATAGATTGTCAAAATTCCTACTTGAAAACGGATTTAGAAGAGGATCCGTGGACAAAACTTTGTTCATAAAGTCACAGTCTGATGGACTGTTGATTGTGCAAGTATATGTCGATGACATTATATTTGGTGCAACTAATGAGCTTCTTTGTGTGTATTTTTCCGAATTAATGAAATCGGAATTCGAGATGAGCATGATGGGTGAACTAGGATTCTTTCTTGGACTTCAAATTAAACAAACTAAAGAAGGAATCCTAATTCATCAACAAAAGTATATTAAAGAAATGCTTAAGAAATTTGGGATGACGGATGCTAAATCATACTCTACACCTATGGTATCTACGTCCAAGTTGGACAAGGATGAGAACGGCAAAAAAGTAAGTGACAAGGTGTATAGAGGTATGATTGGATCTCTTCTTTACTTAACCGCTAGTCGTCCCGACATTCTCTTTAGCGTTTGTTTATGTGCTCGGTTCCAATCAAATCCGAAAGAATCCCATTTCAAAGCCGTCAAACGAATTCTTCGATATTTGATTGGAACCCAACATCTCCACTTGTGGTATCCGTTGTATTGTCCCCTTGATCTTGTAGGATTTTCCGATGCCGACTTTGCGGGATGTACGGTGGACCGAAAGAGCACCTCCGGGATTGCCACGTTCCTTGGACCTTGTCTCGTTTCATGGGGTTCAAAGAAACAAAATACGGTAGCTCTTTCAACGGCCGAAAGCGAATATGTTAGTGCCGCTCATTGTTGCTCACAACTTCTTTGGGTACGTCAACAACTTCAAGATTTTGGTATGATTTATGACTCTATTCCTATTATGTGTGATAATACTAGTGCCATAAACATTTCCAAAAATCCCATTCAACACTCTAGGACTAAGCATATTGAGATTCGTCACCACTTTCTTCGTGATCACGTAGAGAAAGGACATATTAAGCTTATTTTTTGCAAAACCGAAGATCAAATAGCGGATATTTTTACGAAACCACTAGCAAGAGAACAATTTGAGAAACTTCGTTTAGAAATTGGTTTAATTAATTGTATGTGATTCTTGTGTGTGTGTATCTAATCCCTTGCATGATTGACGAGAATTGGCATGTAAGTATACTCTTCTTTATTCTAATTTATTTGTGTCATGATTTATTATAATTAACCTGCACACTTATGTTTTTAATGGTACTTCGACCAACTTGACCACTCAATGTTTGATAATTACACCTACCATAATCAAAGGATACTTACCCCTCAAAAATAAAACCCTTCCCTGTTAAATCAAACTCATCATCCAAAATACCCTTGAATCCACCAATTCCCTTTTTTGTTCTTCACTCGATAAGCCCATCATTTCCGAGTCCCCTTGTGTTCTACAACCACTCAAAGAATCAAAACCAAATCTTGCTCAAAATGGCCTCATTGATCCGCAAGAAAGTTCAAGCCGGCACAAAAAAGGCGAATGAAATCCTTCTGGTCTATGCAACAGTCCCAGTGAATGTGACATACAGACTGGTCTATGCAACGGTCCAAGTGAATGTGACGTCCAGTTACTTATTTGCCAAAGTTAATGCAAGATCAGCCTCCATAATCTTATGCTCACAAGATCTGTCACTTCGTCCAATAAACTGAAGGATTGACAAAAAAAAAAAAAAAAAAAAATCGACTTTTGGAATTTCGATTTCGATCATGCTTAAGGCCAAAGGATGTTTGGTGCAAGAAAGTGTAGAATCGCAAGGATTGTATGATCACATGGAAAATTGAGGGAAAATGATGTTGAAAGTTAGTAAAGGGAAGCTTGGGGATGTAAACTACACCACATCCAAAATGCTTAAAGTGGGCTTCTTATTCAAAGGGATTGATGTGGGTGGTGGTGAAGACAATGGTGAAGACAATGCTTAAACATGTTTTATCACTTGACTTGGATGATGCCCTTTTGCCTTGGTGGTGTAAATTAAAAACTCTACCTCATTTTGCCCTTCACCACATAGCCTAAACTTGCCTTTTCTTCTATAGTGGTGTACTATTAAACTATGTTTGGTCTTGTTGAACTTGGTTAACCTTGTTGTTAAACCTTTGTTTTGTTGAAACTACCATTATAGCCTATTTAGTGCGGTTTTTATGATATGTTGTGCATGAGTAATTTGTGTCCGAGGAGAGTATCATTGCCCTTTTGATGATGTCAAGAGGGGGAAATGAAAAAACACACACTAGATGAGCATATCATTGATTAACTCTTGCTTGTTGCCTAGTAGAATTATCTTGCTATCTAACTCTCTTGGTTTTGTTTGCCATATGCTTATTATTGTCATCTTTCTATATGTGTAGTCGTTGAAAGTGTTTGCTTTGGATCGACCTTCTTAGGGGGAACTTAATTTTAGGATTATGTGTTTTTAAGGCTTGTCATCATCAAAGGGGGAATTTGTTGAGCTAGTTTGTTGATGATGACATGCCTAATTAATATGTGTCTCTTAGTTAAGTTTTCAGGAAAATTATGAATCTCCAAGCAAGACTAATCTCCAAGCAAGAGTTGATGAAAAGTTGATGAAGTGTTGAATGCCCGAGAAAAATCGAGTTGTAAAAGAGTCATCTAATTGTAAAGATTGAAGAGTATGATATTTACAATTGCAACAGTCCATGCAACCGTAACCTCATCTGTTCAGTGTAACAGTGAGGACGACTGTTGCACATGTCTGAAACTTTTCAAAGTCTTTTGAGCTGACAATCTCAAATCGTCTTTTTACCTTGAAAAGATTTTGAACCATTTTGAAATATTGAATGAAAAGGTTTAAAAGAAAACAAGAAGCTAAGGGGATCTTTCCAAATCAATTTCCTTAAAAAGCATAAGACTTTTTCTTATTTGCAAAAAGGATTGCTTGGCTCTTCTCCTAAACCCTCTTGTCCTTACCTTCTTGTTTCTTTAGGTTGATCAGAAAAGTTGAAAGTCTAGCTGCATACTTTGATTCACACTTTGATGATTATAACATGTGCACTACTTTCTAAATATCAAAACTCTTTTGTTCCTTTGCTTGAAAAGTTGACTCTCTCAAAAAGAATTATTTAATCAATTCAAGTCATCTCCTTCTCTATAAATAAGAAGGCACTCATCTCACATTTGCTTAAGACTTTCCTGAGAAAACAACACATTTCATTGCAAATTGTTTTCAAAGTTTTAAGCTTTTAATCTTTGCAAAAATTCTTCAAAGTCTTCAAAAGTCACAGACATGACAACTGTTGCCTTAAGTATTGTACTCTTCTATCTAGAATAGTTAGATCTTAATGAATTCGCCTTCGTTCTTTTCACAAGAACAAAATCAGGGAATTTGATCTTGTAACTTTCTTAGATAAAGAGTTGAGTTTGAGACGGAGTAGTCTTAAACTCATTTCGCAACCGGAGTAGGTTGTTGGTCCTTTTTATTGTAAGGGTCTTAGGTAGTCGGAGTAGATTACTTAATTGAATCAATAAGAAGAAGATTGGACGTAGGCCTTTCAAGTGGCTGAACCAATTCAAAACTCCTGTGTTAATCTCTTGTTTGTTTTATTTCTGCTGAACTTTTCTTTACTCGTTCGTTTCGCATTTCTGTTCAGTGCAACAGTCTCGGATACTGTTACTTTCGTATTGTAGTCTTTACCTCATCTGCTAAAACGAACAAGTAATAGTCAGACTCACTGTAACTTTCACTTTACAGCAACTTTTTAATTTAGCAATACACTCTTGATAACCTTGTTCATTTAGTGTATTCATTTGTTCTTCTTAAACAACTATCAACTTTCTTTAATCAATAAAGATTAAGTTGAAAATTTTAAAGTGGTACCTAATTCACCCCCTCCCCCTCTTAGGTACTTGGAATCCAAACCCTTCACTATGATATGTGGGCCGAGGCAGTGAAGAATGGTCTCGATGCGAAAAATAAATTGGGTTTCATTGAAGGGAAAATCAGCGAACCCGATGGAGATGACGATGAAGATTGAAGACAACATCGAATTGGTAGCATGGAGGCAGTGCAACGCGATGCTAAGGGCTTGGTTGCGAAACGTCATAGACCCGAAACTACACCCAAGTATTACCTTTTCACAGCCAATTAAGGAGATATGGGACGAGTTGAAGGAAAGGTATTCGTCGGGAAACGCACCTAGGGTTCAGCAATTGAAAGGTGAACTTAACAATTGCAAACAGGGTCGTGATTTGGTGGTAGAATATTATACCAAATTGAAGACGATTTGGGATGAATTGGGAAATTACAGTAAGATCAAAGAATGTACATGTGGAGCCGCTGCATCAATTGTGAAGGAACGAGAAGAGGAAAAGGTCCACCAATTCCTTATGGGATTGGACTCGAGACTGTACGGAAATTTGAGATCACGTTTATTGATGGAAGAGCCAATCACTTCTTTGAGTCGTGCTTATGCGACAACGCTGCGAGAGGAGAAACACATCTCCATGACCAAAGTCAAGGAGGAAAATCAAGAGTCGGCCATGGCTATGCGAAACAGTGGTGTTCGAGGAAGAGGTGTTAACAACAGAGACATAGAGGAGGAGGATAAACCACCACAATGCAATTATTGTGGAAAATATTATCACACGGAAGAAAACTGTTATAGCAAACACGGATATGAGGAAGTTAGAGGACGCGAGAGAGGGCGAGGCCGAAGAGGAAGTGCTGGCAGAGGAGGTGCGAACAGAGGACGGGGCAGAGGGCGCAGATACAAAGAGCAGGCCCATGCTGTTGGCTCGTCAAGCAGTGGAACGGAGATGAACGCCTTGAAAGTAGACTCGTTCACATCCGAGGAAATGAAGCAGATTCGTTCATTCTTGAATGTCAGTCCTAATGGTAATGAAAAATTGGAAGGTACGAAATCTATTATAGAATGGTTAATAGACAGTGGTGCATCGCACCACATGACAGGAAAGCGAGATCTCTTGATGAACGAATGGGTCGATAAGCCGTCAACAGTGAGTCTTCCCGACGGGCGTACTGTTGATGCAAAAATTCATGGAGAGGTTAAATTGAACACTGATTTTGTTCTCAATGATGTTCTATATGTGCCATCTCTTACTTGCAACTTGATTTCGGTCCAACAATTGATTTGTGAAAATAATTGTGTAGTAACTTTTCATTCTAAATATTGTGTAATGCAGGACTCGACTACGAGGACGGATATTGGATGGGGTGAGCATAGGCAAGGGGTATATTATTTGCAAGTGACGAAGCATGAAGTAGCGAGTAGAACTATTGTGTCGAAGGATTGTCGGCTGTGGCACATGAGATTGGGACATCCTTCGAAGAGTATTTTTCCTCGTTTTTCTAGCCTAGTTGGTTATAATTTGAATTGGAATTTGGACACCGTTTGTGACTCATGTTGTAGGGCTAAACAAACACGTAACCCGTTTCAGCCTAATAATAAAAAATGTGATGTTTTATTTGGCCTCATACATTGTGATATTTGGGGGTCGTATAAAGTTGCTAGTTTAACCCGTGCTCATTATTTTTTGACCATTGTCGATGACCACAGTAGAGCGGTTTGGATTTATTTAATGAAAGAAAAAGGGGAAGCAGGGGATTATTTGAGAATTTTTTGTCAAATGGTTAAAACACAATTTGATAAAGTTGTAAAGGTAATTCAAAGTGATAATGGAACGGAGTTGTTGTCGGGAAATATGAAAGCTTATTATGAAGAAAATGGAATAGTGTTTCAAACTAGCAATGTAGATACACCTCAACAAAATGGTAGAGTAGAGAGGAAACATCGACACATTTTAGAAAAGGCTAGAGCGTTGCGTTTTCAAGGCGAGTTACCCCTTCGTTTTTGGGGAGAATGTGTCATGACGACTGCTTATTTAATTAATCGAACACCCACTCCCTTACTTGACGGGAAAACACCTTATGAAATTTTATACCGTAAGAAACCTAGCTTGAATAATTTGAAAATATTGGGTTGTCTATGTTATGCTCACAACAAAGAGAGACCGAAAGATAAATTTGGAGAGCGGGGGAAACGGTGTGTTTTTATAGGGTATCCTCATAGTAAGAAAGGGTGGAAGGTGTATGACTTGAAAGAGAATCGTGCTTTCGTCTCGCGAGATGTTATTTTTTATGAAAATGTTTACCCTTTTGCATCACCCACGGGTGAACCCGTGCCCTCTGTTGATAGCACTCGGACAGAACCTATGCTTGATCACACTGGCATTCGTTGACATTACAACTAAGGACCCGACTTCAGTTGTAGAGGGGAGTGAGGGTGATGTTGAGAGGGAGGTTGACAATGAGAAGCATGATAAATTAACTGGAGGCAGGCATGGTGACAGTAGTAGCACTGAAAACAGTAGCGGGACTGGAAATATTGGGGCAGAACAGAATTTGAACACATGGGATGTAGCAGGTTCAAATTCCGACACTACAGGTGGTGTAATGGTTCTGAATACCGAACAACCGAGACTTGGGCGTGGAGAACGGCCCGCTTGGAAGAAGGATTATTATTGTAAATCAACGAGAATAATTACCCCGACACCAAATGCTCATCTTGGCCAAGATACCTCCTCAATGTCAGGTACGCGTTACTGTTTAGATGATTATGTTATTACTAATTGTTTTTCCGAATCTCACAAGGCTTTTATGACTAAGATTGATAAGGCTTGTGAACCAAAGAATTATCAGGAGGCTATCAAAGATAGGTTGTGGATAGAAGCGATGAAGAAAGAGGTCGAAGCTTTAGAGAAGAATGGAACATGGAAAATTGTCAATTTGCCAAACGGTAAGAAACCCATTGGTTACAAATGGGTTTATAAAATCAAGCACAAAGCAGATGGTACAGTGGAGCGATATCAAGCGAGACTAGTAGCACAAGGATTCACCCAAGTTGAGGGCGTGGATTACCATGAAATCTATGCACCGGTGGCAAAAATGATGAGTGTACGATGTTTGTTGGCTGTTGCCGTGATCAAAGGATGGGTTATAGAGCAGTTGGACGTAAATAATGTTTTCTTGCACGGAGACCTTGATGAGGACGTGTATATGAGAATTCCACAAGGCTTTGAGAGAAATGTGAAAGGCAAGGTATGTAAATTAACTAAGTCGATCTATGGTTTGAAGCAGGCTTCACGAAATTGGTTTTCCAAGTTGTCTATCTCGTTGAAGGGATACGGTTTCGTGCAGTCGCTAGCAGATTATTCGTTATTTACTTACAACAAAAATGGCATTTTTATTGGGGTGTTGATTTATGTTGATGACATGATTGTTGTTAGTAATGATAAAAGAGCTTGTGAAAAATTCAAGTTTTTTTTAGACAAGAGTTTTGGTATAAAAGACTTGGGTCGACTTAGATATTTCTTGGGAATCGAGGTTGCACATAATCGAGATGGACTTTTTCTTAACCAAAGGAAGTATGCGATTGGTATTATTGAAGAAACGGGGATGAAGGGAGCCCGGACTGCATACACCCCAATGCAGCCGAGGCACAACTTGGCTTTGGCCAAGGGATACGTTTTGAAGGACATCATGAAATATCGTCGTCTTGTTGGGAGGCTAGTATATTTGACCATCACGAGGCCCGACTTAGTTTATGCGGTGCATATTTTGTCACAATTTGTGAATGAACCGAGAAAAGAGCATTGGGAAGCGGCCTTGCGGGTGGTTCGTTATATTAAACGAAATCCAAGTAAAGGGATTAGTTTGAAGCGAGGTGCACAATTGAGTTTAATCGGCTATTGTGACTCGGATTATGCAAGTTGTCCTTTAACGAGGAGGTCTTTAAGCGGTTATTATGTGTCTCTTGGTCGCTCTCCAGTTTCATGGAAAGTTAAAAAACAAGCAACAGTGGCGTTATCCACGGCGGAGGCGGAGTATCGATCCTTGCGTGCATTAACGAGTGAGTTGATTTGAGCCAAGTCTTTTCTAGCATCACTTGGTGTTTTCCATTCGAAACCCATGCAGGTTTTTTGTGTTAATCAATCGGCAATTCACATTGATAAGAATCCGGTTTTCCATGATAGAACGAAGCATATTGAAGTGGACTGTCATTTTGTGCGTCAACATCTTGTTTCCAAAACGATTAATGTGTCTCATGTTCGTAGCAAGGAGCAAATTGCAGACTTGTTTACGAAGGCTTTAGGAGGCGAATTGTTTGACCATTTGCAGTTCAAGTTGGGACTCGGTTTGCCACGGTCGCCAACTTGAGGGGGAGTATTAGAATATTTAATATTATAGTTATTACTTATGCATTGTATATGTATCATAATAGTTGTTCTTTATTAGGAGTCATATGAATGGTTAGGAGTTAGGAGTCATATGAATAGTTGGAAGTTAATTTTGCTATGTATATAAACTTGTATCTCGTTGCCTTTCAGTATTGAATAAGAAATCATCTACCATGTATCACATTGCATCAGAAATTCTCAGTAAGTATTCAAAATTGATAAATTTTGAACAAGTTTGCATTAAATTTTTTTTTCTTTACCCCTATTTTGGGATGAATAAAATGATAATAACTTCTTGCAAAAAAGAAAAAGAAATGAACAACCAATATATATAGCTTTATAAAGTGTGATAAAACATTTAACATTTTTTAGTTTTAAGTGTTGTCCATCTAACCAACTTTATATAAAGTTCAACCATTGTAAACAAAAATTCTTATTTATTGGGTTTGGTATAATCTGGCATGGCATAGTAAGAACTTTATATGAAGTTCTTCTATTGTTATTACTGTTACCTCTTACGTATAGTATTAGACGGTTATTCTATCGTCAAATAGCTAATTATTACAGTACTATCAATAAATAACTGATTTTATATATAAATGGGTTGTCTTTCATTTATCCATGCACGATAATTGTTATTGTTCTCCATAAAATCAAAATATAAGCTCATATATTAAGTTATACTCCTAGAAGACCTCTTACATACTATGGCCAAATATTTATGTATTAATATTAATATTAATAAATACTCCTCCTATATCATTGAATTGTTTACACTTACATTATTTTGTGAAAGGAAAATTAAGTAAGTGTAAACTATTGACTCGGACGGAGGGAGTACGTGATTTCATATATTTCTTCCATTCCAATCAATTCTTAACATTTGATTAAAATATACCTCACATATATTACACAAATGTAAAAAAATGATTGAAATGGAGGAAGTATAAAAGAACTGTCTATCACTATATTGCAATTGGCAAATTCTCATTGAAGACGGACCACTTCCGTTTTCAGCTGAAAACGGGCATTTTGTGACCAGTTTAAAAACAAAATGTAACCATGTGACAAACAACCAGTTATAATTTAGGAAATAGTATTGATTACATTTATCGTTAACCTGATCACATTTAGGCCGTTTACGGCTAAAGACGGAGTGACCATCTTAAGCAAGACTTATTGATAACAATTAAGTACGGTACTTACTGTTCTCTTTATAAAATCAAAAGAGCTCACAACATATAGCTCGTTCAGTCGTTCACAACCATCTCTTTCATATCCAAAATCACGTGTCGTGGTGTGGATAACACAAAGCCAAAATACAAATTATAATGCTGGAAAAATACCATTTATGATGCCAAGAATAAGCCCTACCAGTCTACCACTATCAATGTCCACCACTCAAACCTTTTTGTACGGGACTAAATAGCTTACCAGTTACCTCAAACAGTTGGTCTTGCTTTCAGACGGACCATTTTGGTCTGAAGCAATAAGATGAGATTTTGTAACCACTTTACAGTTAGATGTAACCACTATTGAAAACAAGTTGATATAAGCTGTGGTTACATTTTATCAAAAAGTGGCAACATAATCCCGTCTTATTTTTCAGACGGAATTAGTCCGTCTGAAATAAGAATTTGTGTACCTCAAAATATCTCCCAACATTTATCACACTAACATACTCCAATCCACTTAGATTTGACTTGACAACTTCACGTTTAGACACTACCTTCCTTATTGGCGTTATTGCCTTCTTAATATAGTGGTGGGGTGTTAGTAGGTTGCACCGTATGGGCCGGATAAACCTCATTAACTTGGCTCGATCTTAATAATCCGACCTAATAAACTGACTCGATACCTAAAAATGACCTAAAAAGTGTGAAGTGAAAGTGCTTCGACCACATAGATCCGCAAGTCACAACTTAGTAATAGTCCGTAGTAAATTTATTATTATTATTATTACAAAATTATTATTATTTCATGTACATTATGACCTATTTATATAGGTACATAATGCTATTCACTAACACAATAATTTGGAATAAAAGAAAATTCTACAAACTTTTTTGCGACCCAATCTAAAACTAATGTTTTTAACAAACAAAAAAAATGTTCATTCCTCACCTACTAATTCGCCAAAAACTATAGTACAATCATTTATCTCAAAACTAGTGTATTAGACCCTAGTGAATATGGTGATCTTAAAGTTATGAGGATGACATTGAAGATAAGGGTGCTCACTGACCAGATTGGACCGAGCCATTTGCTCTGGATCAGACCAGGTCATATTTTATTTGGTCAGGTTCACGGTTTATCTATTACTCCACTTTGGTTTACGGTCTGGTCCTGGACCAAACTGAATGAACGGTGGACCGGACCATGGATTGAATTTGTATAACAAAAAATCCTCGAAGTTGTTACGAATTCTAAAAATTTGTTTGAAATGTTAATAATGACATTAGACTTTTTATTAGGGTAAGCTACTAATATGCTCCTCGCTAATCTCTAAGAAACCGAACCTACATACCTAGTTACCTACTGAACCTACATATCTTCATGAAGGGTTTGAATTCCAAGTATTTAAGAAGGGGAGGGTGAATTAGGTACTACCAGGGACGAAGCTAGGGTAAAATAGTGTCAGGGCCAATTTCCACTTTGTCCATGTAAATAATCATTTATCATAAATTTCATACCGTTATTTTATAAAATTTTATTATCAGAATTTTTAGATTAGAATTACGAAATATACAAAGTAATGTTTATTTATTGTGTAATCATTAAATTATAATTGATCTTTACAACAAATTTACTTCATATTCTACACGACAAAACAAATCGAAAACATAAATGATAATAAGTTGATTTAAGACGGTTCTATCATAAATTGAGGCGGGATTAATGTTGTAAAACAACCACTATTGATTATATTATTTGCTAAATAAGTACCATTTTCTAATGGTAAAACGGTTACCTATTTTCTAACTTCTAAAATCCTTGATCGTTGGAAAAAAGTATAGTAGGTCTAGTCGACGATCGAGGGACATACTATAATCTAGGCTAAATAAGAAATTTCTTTTTTCTAAAAAGAAAAAGAAAATAAACATGTTTTAAAGGTAACTTTTCCCCGAACGCGTGATTTCAAGAAGCAGTTATTCCATTTGCATTATTTACCACTATGCAACTACGTTGCCATTGTTGCTTTTATCATTGTTTTTTAGTAATTCTTTAACAACTCACTAGGGTCAGAATTGAGCTTCGTCTCTGCCTCTCTGGTACTATTTTTAAAATTTTTTAACTTAGTCTTTATTGATTAAAGAAAGTAGTTTGTCAAGACGAGAGTTAATTGGATACATCAAGTAAATTGTCATATTAAAAGTGTATCACAATGACTAAAGTGTTGTAAGTTTGGGGTGACACTTAATTTGACTGTTACTTGTTCGTCTTAGCAAATGGAGTTAAAGCAAAATAACAAAGCTAACCGTATTCAGGACTGTTGCTTTGAGAGAACGAGATAAAGGAGTAAATAAATTGCAGAGAAAATGAAATAAACGAAGGATCAACAAAACAAATTTTGAATTGGTTTGACCAATGCTCTAAGGGCCTACGTCCAATCTTTTTTTATTGCTTTAATTAAGTAATCTACTCCGACCACTTAATACCCTTACAATAAATCGGACCAACAACCTACTCCGGTTGCAAGAGTTTAAGACTACTTCGTCTCAAACTTGACTCTATATCTAAAAAAGTTACAAGATCGAATCCCCCTGACTTGCTCTTTAAAAGAACTGAAGAGGAAAAGGTAAGATCTAACTATTCTAGATAAGAAAATACAATACTTAAGGCAACAATTGTCATGTCTGTAACATTGGAAGATTTTGCATAGTTTACAAGTTATAAACCTTTGAAAACAATTTCGCAAGTAAATGTGTTTTTGCTCTAAAAAGTCTTACAAATATGAAAAGGTGAGTTCTCTATTTATTGTAGAATTAGGTGATTTGTAAGGTATAAAATAATGCCTTGAGAGAGTCAACTCTCAAGCATGTGGGTAGAAGAGTTGTACTTGAAAAGGTTTTCCACAAGTGTTAAAAATACCATAGGGTGGAGTAGAAAAGGGCGGCTCAAAGCTTTCTCAAAGTTTTACCCTATTATTTTCCGATATTAACAAGCACAAGATGACAAGTCTTTTAGGAGACAAAGTGAAAAAGTCAAACTCGCTTTTAATGAAAGAAAAAGAATGTCTATGTCATTAAGGAAGATGATTTAAAAAGATTCATTTGCACCCTTGTTTTATTTCAATCATCTTTTAAATCATTTTAAAATAATTGAGACTCAGTTTCAAGTAGGAAAATTGATTTGAGAATTTCAAGCATTTGAAAGTCTAAACTCGTTTGATCAAGAAAAGTCAGACATAGGCAACTGTGACACCCTCAAATTTGCGGAAAGAAAAAAAATATTTTAAATACATAAAAGATACGAATACAATACGAAGGTGTCATTACATAATAAAAAGGTTCGTTACAATACGGAATAAAATTTTACAAAAGAAATATACAAGACGGGAGACATATCTCCCGTATAAATACGGAAATAAACTAGTGTATAATAATATACAAACTATGAACCGAATATAGGTCCAAGGTAAATACTTCGCTCGCTAGCTCGTCATGTACCCCAAAATATGCATCACCACCTGTTCGACCGCATTAAATATAAACACGGAAGCCACAGTCAGTGGGGAGTAACTCCGAGTTCTCCCAGCCACGAAATGTCGAGTTTAATGAAACATGAAAACATAAAAGCAATGTAATGAAACAGTTAACTAACATATAACCTAGCATATGAAAGCTATCATGTGAATTCGGTAATAAAATATAACTCGAGGTAGGGAAGCTGGTATGCTGGCTCAGCGGTTACCAAGTAACATGGCCCTGATACACTCAAACCCTAATCAACACGTAATCATGTGAATCAGTTAACAACCGTTAATCCAAACTCTATCAATCCTAGCCGGCTTGCATCTCACCTTCTAGAACTCATAGAATCATACAAACATGAAAGACCAATACTTCTACAAACAGGCATAAGTTCTTAGTCCAGTCAATAGTCTTCTGTAACTCGAGGCTATACCACAAGGTAGGAAAACATCCTAGTCCTAGACTGATCAGACCTAGCGACAACAGCTATTCCGTTCCCCGTCCCATGACATAACCGTCTATGAGAAACTCTACTAGGCGACCCCCTAAGCAGAGATGGCTAGTACTTAAGCTGACTCCAGTCCCAAAACGGATCAGGCAGCCATGCCCCGACTTGGATATAAACCCACCAAGCCGAGACACAAACGCTATTAAGCGACAAACTCCGTATGCTCGTTAAAGATAGTACGGCCTATCAATGTCGTGGTCCAAGCTACTCATTTAGAATTAGCATGGTCAAGACGCCATATACTCATAATTCTCTATGGGTACTGAGTCAACACGACACCAACCATATAATAAAACAGTCACGGGAAAAACATCCTATCATGTGACTAATTGCATATCAATAATAATCAAATATCATATCGCCTCATATTTACTAAGGCTAATTCATAATTAAATACAACCTCACTTGAAGACAAATCCCCGACCCGAGTCCCGCGACGGGTCATCAGTCAAATCGGGGCTGACTAGATCTTAGTTTGACCAAACACGTTGGATCAAACCGGCTAGAAACAGAGTCTTTATCACATAGACATAGACATGAAAATCAACATATTCAATACATGTTATTTCATTAAAACTTCTAACATGTGAAATATTAAACATTTCCGAAAACCCGATTGACTACAAGGATAGAAAATTAAACTATAAACTCGTATTATAATTTCTAACATGTGAGAAATATTAATTTTTTTATGAAAACCTTTTTAATTAAATATTTTACTTATTAATATTTCCCGCTTGCTAAATATTACAAAACCCGATAAAAATGACGATAACTCAAAAACCGACACGAGTCCCAAGGTGGGACCCACGGGCTGAAATGGGCCGGACCCAATATGGGCCTGGATGGGCCCACGGGCTGTTTTGGCTTCAAAACGGCTGTTTTGCTTTAATTTTTCTAAAACCGTTTTCTAATATTTTCCCGCATGCTTAACATAATTAAACCCCGTCAAAACAACAACCAATCAATCAAACATCGACACAACCCAAAGACCAAAACCCGGACCCACCTTGACCAACCCAGACCGGGTCTGAACCGGCCTGGACCGGTCTGGTTTGGACCCGGTTCAGTCCTCCCCTCACGGTTCACACCACCAACAACATCAAATCACTTCCAACATGTTTTTAATCATCAAACAACCATTTTAACAACATTCATACAAAATCCTAACTTATTAAAAATCATCAAAATTTGTCCAGAACATTAAACTTGTTAAAATTTCATAAACAACATAAAAATCATAACTTAGTAAAAATCATTAAAATTCTTCAAGAACACTAAATTTGTTAAAAGTTCATAAACAACATAAAAATCATAACTTATGAAAAAAACCATAAAAATTCATCAAGAACAATAAATCAACATAAAAATTCACTACAACTTAAAAATCATCAAAAACACTAAATCATCATAAAAATTCATACAACATAAAATCATCAAAAATCATCCAACATCACAAAAACTTCCATACAACATAAAAATCATAAAACAACATAATAATTACTACTTAACATATTACTAACTAAAAATCCATAAATCATAAAACATGAACCAAAAATAAAGATGAACCAAAATCCAAATGAATTAAATTAAAGGCTATGTTACTAACTTAACTCTTAAATACTATAACATGAACATAAACTAAAACCTATGTGACATTAATTCGTCGAGTAAATCGGAATCGTTACCTTAGCTAGCCAAAATAATTAGCACCAAAATAATAATAAGAAATATATAATAAGAAACCCTCCTACTAATCTTCACCCAATATATAAGAGTCTCCAAATTCGTCTTCAAACTCTTCCCCTATAAGAAATAACAAGAAAAACAATTATTAGAAATTAAACTTAATTTTCCATAATTAAATGTTGAAAACGATCTTGACGGAATTGAAAATAAACCGTACTAGAAGATGGAGAGCGAAGAGGAGATCCTAGAAATATAAATTAGGAAGGATTTAAATTAAGAAATGAAGGATTTATGGAGGTTTTGCTCAAGAACGATGAAGAACTAAAGATGAACGATGAAGAACGCGAAGAACGATTAAATAAAGTGAGGTTTTGATCTTATTTGGATTTGTTGTAAAATGAAAAGTTGTTTGTGAGTCATATGGGGTGGGTGTGTGCCGTGTGTTTATAGACACATAAAGGTGTCGAGTTTTGAAATTGTTGTTCCGTAATTGACTCGCGTTAAATAATTATTTTACGTAAACGATTAAATATTATTTACGATAAAGTTAATATCAAGATATTATGATATTAAAATGAAAAAAATAATGAAAATATCAAGGCTTAAGAGTGGGTAAGTGTGCCGTGTGGAATTGTGATTGTCGGGTCTGATTTCGAGCGTTTTGCGTAATTTTCGTTAATTGATCGATAAAGCGAATAGTGATCTAGATATTATGATATTGTAATCAAAAGTAAACAAAATATCAAGGCTATTAGAGGACTTTAAGGAGCCGTGTGGTTTGAGGTGATTTGGGTCTGTTTTTGCTCGATTTGCGTAATCTCCGTTGACGGCTCGATAAAGTAACAAATATCTAAGATATTTGTATTATTTTAATCAAATCAATTAAAATATCCAATCGTGAGTGGAAAATGATGACATGGCCGCGTGACTCATGCCAAAGTCGAGTTTCGATTTTGTTGCGCGCTTTACGATGCGTCGGGAATAGTTAAATGACGTTCGGTTAAAACCGTAAACGTTATTATTTAAATTCCGAATAAATTCAAAATAATTATATTAAATTAGGATAAATCTTAATAAATCTAAATAAAAATAAATCAAAAATATTATTTTTTTAAATAAAATTTCGGTCTTCATACTTATGAGACGAGTCGGGAAAAGTCAACGAAAGTAAAAATCGACTAAAAAGTCGGAAAAAGTCAAAATGGCTTAAAAGTTCAGAAAAGTTTAAGACGACTTAAAAATAAATAAAAAGTAAATGACGACTTTAAAAAGTCAAGGAAAAGTCAAAGACGGTTTAAAAGTCAAGAAAAGTCAAAGATGACCAAAAACGGTCTTTTCATGAAATCTCTCAAAAAGTCCAAATACGAACGCGGAATTTCAAAATACGACTCGGAACAAAAATTCATATATTAAAAACTTAAGTTCTACTGAAAAGTATCCATAAGCTATTGCTTAAGCAAATTGGGTACTTTTCGGGTTGTTACATAGGCAACAACCATACTCACTGTGTCTGGACAGATGAGTCAGTTGTTGCTAAGATTGTTGCATTGAAAGTATTATGTTTTATTACCTTTACATTAATGACACATATTACAACTCGACTTCCTGGTCATCAGGTCTTCAACATTCCTTGATTAAATCTTGCTTGAGAGGTCATGACTTTCCTGAAAACTTTAACTAAGAAACACATATAATTAGGCATGTAGTCACCATCAACAACAAACCCAACACTACACTTTTGTTAATTACTATAAATAAGGATGAGCATTACTCAAGTAATAAACAATAAGTCATAACACAGTTTACCAATTAGTATAATAAGTCTCTCTTAAGACGCGCATTAAGTTAAAACGAGTCAAATAACATAATACTTGCATGAATAGGGCAAATATTTCTGCTAATTTCTAAGCATTGTGTTTTGTCTTATATATGCAAATGGTATGTTATTTGACTCATCGTAAGGTTAAGATATATACTTTTGTCCTAAATGAGAATTTGTGATTAGTCTAGCAGAGAGCAGTACTCCACCGCAAACAAGATAATGCAGTCTCAAGTAACAACTGGAAATTAAATTCGTAAAGAGAGTGCAATCTCAGTCTCCCACAAGCAAACTATCACCATATATAATTTGGTCCATTTGGTTTGGTCCAAACCAGTTCACGTGTTTTTCTAGTCTATACCGGATCAGACCAATATTGATATGGTATGGTCCCCGATCCACCATTTCACCCTTGTTTGGTCATTGGTCCATAGAGTGATTGAGTTTAGCCTGGTCCCTGATCAATGAAGACCCTTTAAGTGAAGATAATGATGAATTAGCTAGATATATAGATGAGGATGCTTTGCACACCATATACTTTTATGGAAAAATTGTTCATTACAGCCTTTTAAAGGACATAATTTCAAGACAAGGACAAAAAAAGATCATATCTTTAACATGTTAATCTACTCTAGAATACATAAAGAAACAAACAAAGTGATGTCGAGTGACCCTTCTAGATTAACTCGAATCTTCTAAAACATCGCCTTTAAGTCAAGGTATAACAATCCGAGTCGCCATCATCGTAACACAATCCAATAAGATGTGATGTGCACCTTTGGGCCTTAATTTGTCCTCACTTAAGCCCAAAAGCACAAGGCCTTGTTACTAAGTGATGGGTGAAATCTCTTATAAACTTCTCATAAGCTCTATATTTTTCCCATGTGGGACAACTTTTCTCACATCTCATGGGGTGTTACAACTTACAAACTCCCCCACTTAAAAAATACAACGTCCTCGTTGTGCCATAAAGCTGACCGCAACCAAGCCCAGAATCCTCCTTCGCTAAGTGACCACCATCCTAACACAATCCAATAAGATGGGATGTGAACCTTTGGGCCTTAATTTGTCCTCACTTAAGCCCAAAAGCACAAGGCCTTGTTAATAAGTGATCGGTGAAATCTCTTATAAACTTCTCATAAGCTCCATATTTTTCCAATGTGGGACAACTTTCCTCACATCTCATTGGGTGTTACATAAGGATCCGCTGCCAAAGGTCCAATAACTAAAATAGAACATTAAATAAAACAAAAGGGATATGAAAGGTTTTATCTTTAAAAGATGAGATTTCCGAAAGTTAGCAAAGACGAAAATCTCTTACATAGAAGGAAATAGGAAGAGATAGACGCAAGAATTAAGAGATTTGGTGGGAGAATGAATAAGGTATAAGAGTTTCAAGTTCTCATAATAATAGGGTTTTTAGAGAGAAGAAGTTGGAGGTTGAAGATGATGAGAGAATTTTACAATTTTGAGGTGAGAAAGATGAGTGAGTTGGGTTGTTTTGGGGTTTAAACCCAATGAGAGAGAAGGCCTAAAAAACACAACTTATGTAACACTCCGGCCCAAACCTTGGGTCGGGAGCGGTCACTCATGATAGCTCTCCAGGCTGTGTACATGGCCCACAGATCAACACGGGTCCTTTCCAGCGCATTTTGTCCTCACTCATGCACATCCCGGGAACCTTCCCAGGAGGTCACCCATCCTAAGACTACTCTCAGTCAAGCACGCTTAACTTTTGAGTTCTTTTGCATGGACAACCAGAAAACAAAGTGCACTTTCTTTTCTGGTTGTCCATGCAAAAGAACTCAAAAGTTAAGCGTGCTTGACTGAGAGTAGTCTTAGGATGGGTGACCTCCTGGGAAGGTTCCCGGGATGTGCATGAGTGAGGACAAAATGCGCTGGAAAGGACCCGTGTTGATCTGTGGGCCATGTACACAGCCTGGAGAGCTATCATGAGTGACCGCTCCCGACCCAGGTTTGGGCCGGGGTGTTACAACTTACCCCAATAACATGCGAGATCGATTTTCACTAGAATTTCGCTTAGAATCCAAATCCGGACTCCAAACGAGCGAGAAAGAGACGATACCTACCCAACTAAATTAGATTACGACTCTTCACTAAGTCAAAGCTAAATAAAAATAAAAATGATTATTTAAATTATAAAATACTAAACCAAAAATCGCGGGTGTTACACTTATTTGGAGGATTGACAACAGTATACTTCAACAATTGCAATAGCTCTATTATGAGGTCCTTCAACGCCCCCTAGCATCTCTGGGTGACCAGCAACGCCGTAATGCCAACTATAACGGTACGATAGTAAGGTAAAACTCTAAGCATATAAACACAAGGCTCGCAACAAAGTAACCCCACGTTAAAAACACGATACAACTTAATACAATGTTATGCAAACGTTATTTCTCTCTCTACAATTTAGACGAACCTCCCTTAGTAACCTTGTAGCAACCTATTTCCTACACAATACTAACTTGGGCATCAGAGAAGGTCCCCTTGGACACCCCCGAGGCTTTATTTGCCGCTCGTGTGTGTTAACAGAAGTTGGAGCCCACGAGGAGCGTCGAAGGCGGTTGAAGCCAATCAAGTTAAAGAAGATGACACTATCTTTGAGACTAGGATTCAAATACATAACATTATCTTTGAGACTAATATATGAACATAACAAATATTTTGATATAAGATAATTTCATAGTACAAAGTAGTTTATATTATGAGTATAAGATACTCGTAGATGGATATAGAATATAACTGAATTGTATGTTACCAATTTTATCGTGAACATGCGAATCATTCAATCAATATATATATAAAAGAAATTTTTTCGAGCAATTCTATAGGTCCACATCATCTTTTTCAGTTTTTGGAAAGTATATTTTAAGATCTTGCAACATTACGAAAAATATCTTATGTAATCAATATATATATATATATATATATATATATAAAAGAGGCTTTTTTCGAGGCACGTGAGTGACTCCACCTTTATAGGAACTTTTAAAATAAAAATTAAATTCATACATATACTTTCCAAGTTATGGTTGAACTCTTAGATTTTGATTATATTTTTTAAATTAATTATTTTCCTAATAATATTATCAACTTTTCAACATTAAATTCATACATATACTTTCCAATTTATGGTTTAACTCTTAGATTTTGTTTATATATTTTAAATTAATTATTTTCCTAATAATATTATCAACTTTTCAACTTTTTAGAAACTTTATAAATAAAAATTAAATTCATAACTATTATTTGTCCCACATTGGAAAATAATGTAGATGTGGTAAAAATATTACATATAAATAGTAGAATTGTCCACATCGAAAAAATAATAAAGTGGGTAATCCTATGATTATAAATAGGACTCATCCTTAAACCTTATGTATTAACCCAAATTTTTTGAATCTCTTAAATATTGTCTTAGAGATCTCTTAAACCACATCATAAAATTAACATAAGGTGGGTGATCCTATGATTAAATATAGGAATCATTCTTGGACCTTATATAACAAACTAAAATCTTTTAAGTCTCTTAAGTATTGTCTTAGATATTTCTTACAAGATTGTGTATTATTATCTTCACAATTGTTAAATTTACATCATCAAAAATTAATTTTAAAAGGTATTATTAAAAAAAATTTAAGTATTGTAAAAAAATTATGAAGATAATATAATTAGATTCGCGGTGAAAAAAATCCTGCAAAGTATAGAAACTCATATTATTTGCACATACTTGGTGTAATTTTTAGTATAATATTTGTCCTACATTGAAAAATAATGTAGGTGTGGTGAATATATTACCTATAAATAGTAGAATTGTCTCACGTCAGAAAATTATCATAAGGTGGGTGATCTTATGATTACAAATAGGAATCATATTTGGAATTAAAGTTTCAACCCAAAATCTTTTGAGCCTCTTACATATTGTCTTACAAAACTCTTAAAATTTGTATTATAATTTTCACTATAGTGAAATTTACATCATTAAAAATTAATTTAGAAAAGTATCATAAATAATAATTTTGATGGTAAATAATTTAATGTGTTATTTGTCCCACATTGAAAAAAACAATGTAGGTATGGTGACTCTTGAATATATACACTACATATAAATATTAAAATTTGTCCCACATTAAAAAATTATCATAAGGTGAAGTGATCATAAATATGATCAACGCACGGGCTTTTAAGCTAATTTTTTATATTGTTATGTTAATAAATGACATTTAAAATATTTTTTTATCATTCTAATATTAATCTAACAATTTAGTAACAGTTAAGAAATAAATATTATATGAAAAAAGATGGTGTACTACTTAGTTTGTTATTAGTCCCACATTGAAGAATAATGTATTTGTGGTGAATATATTACTTATAAATTGTAAATTGTCCGACATTGAAAAATTATTATAACATAGGGTGATCCAATTATTATAAATATGAGTCATCCTTGAACTTAGGTATAAACCCACAATTTTTTAAGTCTCTTAATTATTGTTATTGAGAGCTCTTAACAAAATGGAATTATAATAGTCACAATAGTTAAATTTACATTATTAAAAATTAATTTAGAAAATTATCATAAATAATAATTTTGATGATAAACTACTTAATGTGTTATTAGTACCACATTGAAAAATCATGTATTTGTGAAAAATATATATACTAAGTATGATTATAAATAGGAGTTATTTTAGTCTCCTAAGCAGTGGCGGAGCCAGGATTTGATTTTTAGGGGGGGGGGGGGGGGGGGCGGCGGGGGTTGGGGGCGAACGACTATTTTCATAAGGTACTTTTAAAAAATTTCGAAAAATTTCGCTAAAAACTTTGAAAATTTCAACCGTCAGGGGGGGCGACCGCCCCTGCTAGCCCCCCTAGCTCCACCACTGCTCTTAAGTATTAGTTTAATGAACCTTTAAAATTTTGTATTATTAACTCCACAATTGTGAAATTTACATCATCAAACTTAATATAGAAAATTTAGGAAAATATTATATAAGTAATAATTTTGATGGTGTACTACATAATAAGTTATTTGTCCCACATTGAAATATAATACAAGTGTGGTAAATATATTACATATAAATAGTATATTGTCCTACATCAGAAAATTATCATAAGCTGGGGTGATCTTATAATTATAAATAAAATTCATCATTGGAACTTAAATATCAACCCAAAATCTTTTGAGTCTCTTAAATATTGTCTTAGAGAGCTCTTAAAAATTTGTATCCACATGAGTGAAACTTACACCATCAAAAATTAATTTAGGAAAATATCATTAAATAATATATAAAGTGAAATATATTTTATTTATCAATATACATTTCCTATATTATATTCAAGTGGTGTTTATAATTTTTATATAAAAATTTTTAACATTCATTTCACAAAAAAATATTGGGAAAATGAGTATCTTTCAACTTAGATATTCACCCAAAATCTTTTGAATCTCTCAAGTTATATCTTACAGAGATCTTAAAAGTTTGTATTATTATCTCCACCTTAATGAAATTTACATCATCAAAATTTATTTAGGAAAGTATCATATATAATAATTTTAATGGTAACTACTAAGTATGTTATTTGTCTCACATTGAAAAGTAATGTAAGTGTGTTGAATATATTCTGTATAAATAGAAGAATTGTCCCACATCGGAGAAATATCATAAGCTGGGAGGATCACGCGATTATAAATAAGAGTCGTCCTTGAAACTTAGAGATCAACCCAAAGTCCTTTAAATCTCTCAAATACTTCCTTCGTCCCGGTCATTTGTTTGCCTTTTTTGTAAGAGTATATTAATCAAAGACAAACAAATGATTAAGATAGAGAGAGTATTGTTTTAGAAATCTCTTAAAATTTTGTATTAATTATTAAAATAATATAATTAATTAGATTCGTGGTAAAAAAAAATGATATCATTACAGTATAGAATTTCGTATTATTTGCATATACTTTGTGTAATTCTTAGTATGTTATATATCTCACATTGAAAAATAATGTATGTGTGGTGAATATACTAATAACTATAAATAGTAGAATTGCCCCATATCGAACAATTAGCATAAGGTGAGGTGATCAACCCAAAATCTTTTGAGTTTCTTAAACATTGTCTTAGAAAACTTAATTCTTAATTACTTTGGATAATTTTTCGAGTCATAATATAGATCAAATATAACTTGAGTTCCAACAAGGTTGGTAACATATGTTTAAAATAGAAGTTGAATCAATATATCAATATTATTTTTAAAAATATTACGGAGTATATTTTATTATAGTCTTAAAAGTTCAAAAGTTTATTTTTATAAGTTAACAGTTATTGGAAAATTACGAAAATGACATTAACATAGACCTGTGCATCGCACGGGCATGAAATCTAGTATTTTTAATATCACAACTATTCTTTACGTGAGAAATTTTTTTGATCATCAATATAAAAAAAAATATAATTCAAAGCATTTCGAAACTTACATAATTGGATTCGTAGCGAAAAATGCTTTCATTGGAGTATAAATTTTATACTCCCTCCTATTTTGAGCATTGTTCCCCTTTACATTTGACACAAATTTTAAGGTTTTGAATTAAATAAGCAAAAGTAATGTAGTGGGGGTAAGGTGATTGGAGAGAGGGAATGTATTGTGGGGTATTATTGTGGAGTGAAGTGATTAAAATAATTATTGTTGTGGGGTAAGATGATTAAAATAAGATAAAGTATGGGTATTGTGGGGTATTGTAGTGGGGTAATGTGATTAAATTAAGTATAAAAGTTTACAAAAAGGAAAGGGGGAAGGTATTGTGAATAGACGAAAATGGAAAGGGGGAACATTGCTCAGAATAGGAGGGAGTATTTTTTAGAGTAAATTACAAATAACTCCCTTATATAATCAACATTTTTCAAACAACTCCCTTTTACAACTTTTTATCCAAATAACTCCCTTTTAAAACATGTTTTTAAACAAATCAATACCTCTTTTCTTAAATGACTTACATTTTGAATTTTTCAGCCAAAAACTCAATTTTTTCATTCATTTTTCACTTGCATAAGATATTGAACTCTTATCTACTTCCTTAATAACGAAATAGTCCATTAAAATAAGAAACTTAACTTATAAAGTTGATACTTGAGTGTGTATGATTCGAGTGAATTAAAGATAAACTTAGCTTATTATCTTTTGAGAGAGGTTTGGAACAGATATTGGGTTATGAAACTAAAGTATCAGTCTAGGAATTATGTTTTAAGGAAGGATAAGTCGGCTTTTATTTAAATAAGTCTAATTTCGGACAACAAGACATTGATATGTATAAAAACATGTTTTCAAAGAGAGTTATTTGGATAAAAATTTATAAAAGGGAGTTATTTGAAAAATGTTGATTATTTAAGGGAGTTATTTGTAATTTAATACTCCCTTCACGCACATATTTTCACCCCATTTTCTTCTGGGAGGTCAAAGTTGCCGAAATTTGACTATAAATAAGTTGGAGAATAAAAAATATTTTATTATAAAACAAAAACATTTTTACTTATTTTCATGACATCTTTCACAAAAAAAAATCAAGAAAAAAAAAAGTAACATAAAGACGCCGAAAAATATGGTCAAAGTGTCGTGTTGGAGACCGCAATCATGCAAATGGGGTGAAAATAGGTGTGTGGAAGGAGTACTATTATAATAGTTTGGTAACAGTCAAAAAATATTTATTTTACAAAAAAATTTAGTATATTATTTAGTATTTTATTTGTCACACATTGAAAAATAATGTAGGTGTGATGAGTATATTATGTAAAAATAGTAGAATTGTTCTACATCAAAAAATTGTCATAAGTAACCAAAGTGGCTTGAGTGTAGTGGAGCGCGTGAGTGCCTCAAAGCGTTGCAATGACAACGAATTGAGAGGTCCCGGGTTCGACTCCCTACACGGGAGTGCTGCGGTTATTACCTGCCATCAAGGGTAACCTTGATGACTTACCTGGTCCCCGGGCTTGCAGGGTGTTCGGGTGTTCCCTTGGTCACCAAAAAAAAAAATTGTCATAAGGTGCGATGATCCTATGATTATAAATAGGAGTCATCCTGATAGCTCAAGTGGTAAGAGCACTCTTATCCCAACCCTGAAGTTGGGGGTTCGATTCTCACCTGTGACATTGTGCGCTCATTTGGACAAAAACAAATATGAGTCGTCCTTGGAAACTATGTATCAACCCAAAATATTTTGAGTCTCTTAAGTATTGTCTTATAAAGCTCTTAAAAGTTTGTATTATTATTTCCGAGAAATTTACATCATATTAAATAATAATTTAGCAAAGTATCATAAATAATAATTTTGATGGTGTACTACTTAGTATGTTATTTGTCCCACATTGAAAAATAATGTAGGCGTGCATGATGAACATACTACGTTTAAAAAGAAGAATTGTCCCACATCGAAAAATTACATAAGATATGGTGATCCTATTATTATAAATAGGAGTCATCGTTGGACTTAAGTATCCACCCAAAAAAATTTGAGTACGTTAAGTATTGTCTTAGAGAGCTCTTACAGGTTTGTATTAAAAAATAATTTAGAAAAATATCATAAATAATAATTTTGATGATGTGCTACTTGTGGGAAATAACTGTTTACATCCCCTTAAAATTTAGGATTATAACAAAATTATATAATATGAAATTGCAAGTCATAGATATGAAAACAATACAAATGTAGAGAAAAAGAATTAAACCTTTGGTCCTTAGCAAATTAGGCCTAAGAACAGATATCAAAATAGATATCCTCCTAATTGTCTCACCCAAGATAGATCGAGATATGCCCTTCTTTTTGCTAGAAAGATCGATTCAAAGTTACTGTTAACTTTTTAGGTTTTTGTGTTTAGAGTGAGATGGAGGCACAAGTTGAGAGAGTAAAAATTCGGTTAGAAAATTTCTTCTCCTTCTCTTGATGTCACGGCTCCTTTAGGGTTTTAATGAGGAGATTAGTCTCGTCAAAACCTGTGACACCCTCAAATTTGCGGAAAGAAAAAAATAATTTAAATACATAATGAAGGTGTCTGACATAAAAAGGTTCATTACAAAACGGAAATAATATTCTACAAACGAAATATACAAGACGGGAGACATATCTCCCGTATAAATACGGAAATAAAAAGAGTGTATAATAATATACAATCTAAGAACCGACTATAGGTCCAAGGTAAATACTTCGCTCGCTAGCTCGTCAATGTACCCCAAGTATGCATTCACCACCTGTTCGACCGCATTAATATAAACACGGAAGCCACAGTCAGTGGGGAGTAACTCCGAGTTCTCCCAGCCACGAAATGTCGAGTTTAATTAAACATGAAGAACATAAAAGCAATGTATATGGAAAATACAAAACTTAACATATAAGATATGCTTTTCATGTTATGAAACAAATAACTAACATATAACCTAGCATATGAAAGCTATCATGTGAAACCGATAATAAACTATAACTCGAGGTAGGGAAGCTGGTATGCTGGCTCAGCGGTTACCCTGTAACATGGCCCTGATACACTCAAACCCTAATCAACACGTAATCATGTGAAATCAGTTAACAATCGGGAATCCAAACTCTATCAGTCTTAGCCGGCTTGCATCTCACCTTCTAAAACTCATAGAATCATACAAACATGAAAGACCAATACTTCTACAAACAGGCATAAGTTCTTAGCCCAGTCAATAGTCGACTTCTGTAACTCGAGGCTATACCACAAGGTAGGAAAACATCCTAGTCCT
>JAIUZE010070193.1:0-46044 GCA_022085475.1 Heliosperma pusillum
GACTCAAATATTGAAGGAGAGAAAAAAGAAAAGGAAAAACAAAACAATCTTTTTGGGTTTTTCAATTTTTGGGAATTCCCTCCCCACACTTGGTATTTACATGGTGTGAGGGGTGAATTCAAAACAAATAACATGTTTTTGGGTTTTTAAATATTTTGAAAAATAAAAACTTGTTTTTGGGGTTTTTGATTTTTGAAGAGAAATCACAAAATGAACAATATATACAAGAGGGTTAGTTCTAAGTAAATGCATGAACTAAATAAAAGTCCTAAAACTAAATGCAAAATGATATAATACAATGTCATGATCTAAGTAAATGCAAACTACACTATATGGATGCAAGGCTAACATGTGACGATATGGTACAAAATTAAATTCTAATGCAAGCCTAAATGGATGCAACTAAATGGATGACTAAGCTAAAATATAATACAACTATCTAAATGCATGCGAAAATATAAATATGATGAAGATTTGGATTATAAGGGATCATACTCATGGGTTTCCGGCCTCAAGAGTATCCAGTGAAATCAGAGGATGTAGTATCAAATTGGCCATGAGTGGCCTCAGCAAAGACGCATCTACATCCTGGGCTCCCGAACCAGAGCCGCCACCCTCCACTATCTCGAACCGTGGACCCATACTGTTAAACCACTCGGCATTCTGAGCCGCAATCTCTGGGTCCACCTCCTCCTCATCAACTACCGGCTGAGTAAAACCCGGTGCAGAAGAATAATAGTCTGGCTGAACATTGAAATCACCAAACACCCTAGAACCCTGATCATACCCGCCCTCTGGCCACATGAAATAGGACGGATGTGGGCCAACTGACTCCCTATACCCCTCCCTACACCAATTATCGTAAGAAGGGTATTGGCCAAGAGCCAAGTCATAATACATCCTGTCCATCCGCTGCGACAAAAGAGCTCTATCCCGAGCTTCCTCCTCTGGCCACTTAGCTGCCGCCTCTCTCTCCCTAGCCGCTGCCTCTCTCTCCGTAGCTGCTGCCTCGGAGGCCAAAGTCATGTCGGCCATGAACTGGATCAAGGAAGGATCCAAAGGTGGGTAACTGGTAGTGGTGGAAGTGGATGTGTCGGGTTGGGATGAATTGGGCCAAGGGCGCCACTGCTGCTGATGATAGAAGGGGCTCATATAAGGCAATGTGGTGGAAGTGGGGCCCCGCTCCTCTCTCCTATATGTAGTGACGGGGGCAGTAGTATCTCGCCTAAATGCGGTAACTGGAGCTAAAGGATCTTCCGGGGTTTCTTCAGGTGGTGGTGGAGGGTTCTCCTCCTCTAAGGGGAGAAGATAATGTGCGCTATCAGGAACCACTTTCATAGCCGCACTATTAGGGAGGGGAATAGAATTTACCCCTCGAATCCTCCAATAAGTCTTCCCGTCCTCAACTCTCTTTATTACCCACTCAAGCTTCTTAAAAACGTAGTCCTCCGTCAACAATGAGTAGCCCCCTAAACACCTCAAATTACGCTCATCTAGAGCATCTCTACAAAGTACATGAGCAATCTTGGTAACAATCCCCCCTAAATGGATTCCGGTAGGGCTAAACGGGTCATTGGCAATTTTCTGGAAGTGGATAACGACATGATGACCGATATTGATCCCAAATTTATGCGGCTGTTGGAACAAGTAAGCCGCCAAAATCGAAAGCTCATCGGCCCTAAAATTATGACACTCCTCTCTCCCCAACAACGTCCAACCCATAAACCTATGCCAAAACCTAATAGGGGCATTGTGGCAAGCATTTGCCGGCCTCTTAGTTCCCTTCTCAAACTCAAAACCCGATATAGCAGTCCACACATCATTCACATTAAAGCTTTCGGGGACCTTGTACGACTTATGAAATTTGACCCCTAAAACCTTACAAAATTTCTCAAGGGGGAGGTTAAAAGCAGTATTAAGAAGGCGAAAGGAAACAATTTTGACCATACCCGTATTTCTATCCTTCTCATGACTAAACGAACTCAAAAATTCCCAAGTGAGACGGGGGTAAGTACGGAAGTGCTGACCGTATAGTTCCCCCATCCCCAACCCTTTGAAAAGTTCAAGAGTGACCGTATCAAGGCCAAGGTTCCGCATAGTATTCCGGCAAATAAAACGGGAGTGGGGAAGAGGTCTACGCGTTAAACATTGAAATTTACCTCTTGCTATTTCGCTTACGAAGACGATATCCGGAAAATCGTTATCCGGACCCATTCCCGCCGTCACCTGCTGAAGCCTAGCCTCCAACTCGGCCTCAAGTTGAGCCCTTGTTCTTTTCCTTGGTGGTTGTTGAGCCATGTTGATTTTCGTCTTAATCAATTGAAAGAGGGAAAAATTGGGTTTTTTGAGGTGGGGGATGATTTTGGGTGAAGTAGTGGGTTAATTAGTGGGTTGAATGTTGGATTTGGTGAATTTTGTGGTGATTTATGTGAGTTGTTGTGAGTTTTTGTGGGTTGTTTGTGGAGTTTTTGTGGAGAATTGAAGGAAGAAGGAGAAAGAAAGGAAGTGGAATGAAGAAGAATGAAAGAAAGAATAAGGGTCACGAGTAGTTATTGGTCTCGGGTAGTGCTCTGGGCCGGTCCAGGCACCGGCCGCCGGTCGACCGGCCTGGAACCCAGTTCAAATTTTTGATTTTTCTGATTTTTGGATTATGGTGTGTTCAGGTCGTCTAGGCCGGTCTGACCCCGGCTGCCGGTCGACCGGCCTGGACTTCAGCTCAAATTTTCAACCTTTCAAATATTCAGTTACAATGCGCTCTGGGCCGGTGTCAGACCGGCCGCCGGTCGACCGGCACAGAACACAGCCCAAAAATTTCCAAAAATTCAATCCTCTATGATAAAGTGATCCAGGCCGGTTGGACCCCGGCTGCCGGTCGACCGGCCTGGAATACTTGCACCTTAATTCCTCACCTTCAAAAGTCACCTTCTGGAGTGCTCTGGGCCGGTCGGCACCCCGGCTGCCGGTCGACCGGCCTGGAGCACTTCATCAAATCTTCACCTTGTCTTCAAATTCACAACAAATCCCCAAAGAAACCCAAGTCACCAACAATATCCACCCAATCAACATAATCCCAATGATACGGTTTCAAACCAAACCCGACTACAAGTGTTTCAAACTTTCCTAAAACTTCTTCCTAAAGACGAAAAACCCGAGTACACAAATCCAAATCTTCACAACTATTCCTAATATGCATGCTATATACAAAAAATTGGTGGTTGTTGAGGGACTCCACCAAACCTATCAAATCACAAGAGTTTACAAACCAGACTCCTCCTCGGGAAGTGGATCCCCAAGGAAGAGTACTTCCACCGTTCCCTTTTCATCTCCATCGAAATATCTTTTCACTCGATGCCCGTTGACCTTGAAATTACCACCTTCCTCGCTCCAAAGTTCAAAAGCTCCATGTGGCGAAATGTCAATAACTTTGAAAGGACCCGACCATCTAGAGCGTAGCTTTCCCGGAAACAACTTGACTCTAGAATTATAGAGCAAGACTTGGTCACCCACTTTTACATCTTTATCAACCAATTTGGCATCATGCCATTTCTTTGTTTGCTCCTTGTATATCTTTGAGCTCTCGTAGGCATCAAGTCTTAGCTCTTCAAGTTCATTCATTTGGAGAAATCGTAGCTCTCCGGCCATATCAATATCAAAGTTCATCTCCTTTAAGGCCCACCATGCCTTGTGCTCCAACTCGATTGTCAAGTGACAAGCTTTTCCATAAACAAGCTTGTAAGGAGTTGTGCCGAGTGGAGTTTTGAAAGCGGTGCGAAGGGCCCATAGAACATCCGGAAGCTTTTGAGACCACTCCTTCCTACCTTTGCTTGTAGTCTTCTCCAAGATAGCTTTTATTTGACGGTTTGAGACCTCTACTTGCCCACTAGTTTGAGGGTGGTAGGCAAGAGCGGTCTTATGAGTGACACCATGGGAAGAAAGTAAGAACTTGAAAGTGCTCTTCCTACAGTGCGAACCCCCGTCGCTAATCACCACCCTTGGGGTCCCAAATCTCGGAAATATAGTGTTCTTGAAGAGCTTGATAACAACCTTAGCATCATTTGTTGGGGTGGCGACGGCTTCAATCCACTTGGACACGTAGTCCACCGCTACCAAAATGTACTCATTCTCGCAAGATTTGGGAAATGGTCCCATGAAATCAACTCCCCAACAATCAAAAAGCTCAATCTCAAGAATGTTTTGAAGGGGCATCTCATTCCTTTGACTAATATTCCCCGTTCTTTGGCACCGATCACAAGATTCGACAAAGTAGTGGATATCCTTGAACATAGATGGCCAATAGAAACCACCTTGTAACACCTTTGCAATGGTGCGAGATGTACCAAGGTGGCCTCCATAGGCCGAGTTGTGAATTCTATCAACTATCTCCATACCTTCTTCTCTAGGAACACATCTTCGGAACATGCCATCACCACACTTGCGAAAAAGATGTGGGTCATTCCAAAAATCGCGTTTTGAGTCATGCTTCAACTTCCTCCTAGCTCTAGCATCCAACTCTTCCGGAATAAACCCGCTCACAATCAAATTTGCCAAGTCCGCAAACCATGGTGATTTACCACCTATCATCATCAAACTATCTTCTCTCAACCACTCATTGATCGGGCCACTCTCATCCTTCAACCCATGATCTTCGGTAGTCAATCTAGATAGGTTGTCGGCAACAACATTCTCCGACCCCGCCTTGTCTTTAATTTCCAAGTCAAACTCTTGAAGTAAAAGAATCCACCTCAAGAGCCTTGGCTTTGCATCCTTTTTCACTAACAATTGCCTCAAAGCGGAGTGATCCGAGTATACCACAACCTTAGCACCAACAAAGTATTGCCGGAACTTTTCCACGGCATGAACAATAGCTAGCATCTCCTTTTCCGTCGTAGAGTAGTTGACTTGGGCGTGATCAAGAGTTTTGCTTGTGTAGTAGATTACATGATGCTTCTTGTCCACAACTTGGCCAAGCACCGCCCCGACCGCATAATCGGAGGCGTCGCACATAACTTCGAAGGGAAGGCTCCAATCCGGTGATCGGATTATGGGAGCCGTCACAAGAGCTTCCTTTAACCTACAAAAAGCACTCAAGCAAAATTCATCAAATACAAATGGTGTGTCTTTGAGAAGAAGAGAAGTTAAAGGCTTGGCTATTTTAGAAAAATCTTTGATAAAACGTCGGTAAAAGCCCGCATGGCCTAGAAAGCTTCTCACTCCCTTCACATTTGTAGGGGGTGACAAGTTTTCTATTACCGAAACCTTAGCCATATCAACTTCTATGCCTCTCTTAGACACGATGTGACCAAGCACAACCCCCTCCTCCACCATAAAGTGGCACTTCCCCCAATTGAGGACAAGGTTGTGCTCCTCACATCTTTGCAAAACATGAGACAAATTTAAAAGTCCAAGATCAAATGAGTCTCCATGGACACTAAAGTCGTCCATGAAGACCTCCATACTCTTCTCAAGAAAATCGGCAAAAATTGCCGTCATACATCTTTGGAAAGTCCCCGGAGCATTACAAAGCCCAAAGGGCATCCCCCTATAAGCATAAACTCCTATGGGACAAGTGAATGTGGTTTTCTCTTGGTCTTCCGGGTGTATGGGGATTTGGAAAAACCCGGAATAACCATCTAGAAATGAATGGTAAGAATGCCCCGCCAACCTTTCAAGCATTTGGTCAATAAAGGGGATGGGGTAGTGGTCTTTGAGGGTGGCGGCATTTAATTTGCGATAGTCAATGCACATCCGCCACCCGGTCACGGGTCTATAAGCTAAGAGAGTCCCATCCTCTTGTTCCACCATAGTCACCCCTCCTTTCTTGGGCACTACATGGACGGGGCTCACCCAAGAACTATCGGTTATTTGGTAGATAATCGCGGCCTCTAACAACTTCATAACCTCACTTTTAACCACTTCCGCCATCTTAGGGTTCAACCTACGTAGCCCATCTACCTTCGGTTTGCTACCCTCCTCCAAGACAATTCTATGCATGCAAAGATTAGGACTTAACCCTTTGATATCATCAATGCTATATCCAAGTGAACCCCTATGAGTTTTCAAGACTTTCAAAAGTTCAAGTTCTTGGCCTTCACTCAAATTAGCATTAATGATAACGGGATAAGTTTCTCCCTCACCTAAAAAAGAGTACTTAAGTGAGGGATGTAAGGGCTTAAGTTGTACCTTTGGAGGGAGAAGGCCCTCCACCTTCTTCATTAGCTCATCATCTACCTCGTGGTCATCTCCCATCTCCTCATCATGGAGTGCCACTTGTAGAGCTTCTTCTTCATGCTTCTCCTCTTCATGCATCTTCTCAATCACTTCCTCTATGACTTCTACTGAGCATGCTTTGTGAAACATTGGTCCCTTCACTAGATGTGGAAGATTAAATTCAAGGGTTTCGTTTCCCACCCTAAAGGTTAGCCGCCCGTCCCTCACATCAATGAGGACTCCTCCGGTAGCCAAAAAGGGCCTACCGAGGATAATGGGAGTGTGGCTATCCTCCGGGATATCTAGGACAACGAAATCCGTGGGGATCTCTAAAATTTGCCAACTTTAACGGGTACGTCCTCAAGCACACCCAAAGGTTGCTTAACGGACCTATCCGCTAGTTGTAGAGTCATAGAAGTGTGGGTTAAACTTTCAAGTCCAATTCTTTTAGCAATAGTTAAGGGAATGACACTTACACTTGCACCATTGTCAAATAATGCCCTTGAAATCATGACTCCCCCCACAACACAAGGGATAGAGAAACTTCCGGGGTCCCCAAGTTTTTTTGGCATTTTAAAAGAGTTAGGATTAATGAGGAGAGCACTACACTCCGCCTCCATAATCATAACATCTTGGGTACCCAAAGTTCTCTTATGAGTCAAGATGTCTTTTAGAAATTTTGAGTAAGTGGGCATGTTCAATATAACATCGGTGAAAGGTAGGTCACTTCAAGTCCCTCAAGCATTTTTCTAAATTGGGTGAACTTGAAGTTTTCCTTAGTTTTCAAAGCTCTAGAGGGGTAGGGGATATCGGAAACAACAAGTGGAGAACTAAAAGATACCTTTGGAATGGGAGTTTTCTTGGTTACCTTATCTCTTGCCATTGGTTGTACCTCTACTCCGTCATCATTGACATCCTTGTTCATCTCCTCTTCATAAGGCATAATTTCGACATACCCTTCTTCTCCCTCTTTGGGTTGATCATCTTCACCCTTGCCATCATCTTTTGACTCCAAGGTGGAGTCAAAAAGGGCTCTTCAAGTTCTTCTCCTTCCTCAACATGCTCATCATTTGGAATCTCATCATTCATCATATCCATGTAGGGGTTATCAAGCACTAGTCCACTTCTTAAAGTCACCGCACATGCATGGTGGCTTGATGAGCATCCTTGGAGCTTTTCCCTTGAGCAAGTAGACCTCCCGGAGGCCTTTGAGGATTGTTCAAAGCTTGAGAAGCTAACCTAGCTTCTAATTCCCTCACCTCTTTCTTGTGAGCATTGGTGACATTTTGCAAAGCCAAATTGTTTTGGATTTCCATGTTTTTGACTAATTGCAAAACTTCACGTATTGAAGGATCACTCTCTTGGTGGGGTTGATTTGTCAAAGGAAGGGCAAAAGCATAGTCATTCCGACTACTCGACCCTTGGTTGTTGTTTCTTTGATTGTTAAAGTTTCCTTGTTGATTGTTGTTAAAATTCCCTTGTTGTCCCCTTGAACCTTGATTGTTGAAATTTGACCCTTGGTTGTTGTTGAAATTTGGCCCTTGGTTGTTGTTGAAATTTGGCCCTTGGCCTTGAAAAGATTGATCGGGAACCCCTTGGCTTGCTTGATTGTTTTGATTGCCTTGGTAAAAATTACCTTGGCCTTGATTGTTGAAGTTTTGGTTCCCTTGATTTTGATTCCAATTTCCTTGACCTTGATTCCAATTACCTTGGTTTTGGAAGTTACCTTGGTTATTGTAACCTTGATCATTGAAGTGTTTATTTTGGAATTGGTTGGATCCTTGACCTTGTTGAGAGTTGTTGAATTGATTGTTATAGTTTCCTCTAGAAAATTGACCTCCTCCTCTAGGTTGGGAAAAACCCGGAGGGTTGGAAGGTTGAGTTTGTGTGTGTTGAGGGTTTAAGACATTTTGGCTTTTGTACCTCATGTTTGGGTGAAATTTTGAGCTTGGATGATAGAAATTTGAATTTGGGTTGTAAGCTCCTTGATTTTGGAATTGAGGCCTTGAGGGCCGTGGGTTGTTGTTCATACCTTGGAAAGCATTCACATGTTGATAATCATTTCCTCCTTCATTGCTATAAGAAAAATTGTTCCCACAAACTTCAAAGGTGTGTCCATATCCATTGCAAATTTCACAAGTGGGGGTTTGATAAGCTTCCACCATGGGAGGTGCATAATACCCACTAGCTTCATTCACATGATGACCTTGACTTTGATTTTGAGCTTTTTGAAGCTCGGCAAAACCCTTAGTGAAAGTTTGTGTGAGCAAATCAATCTTGGCATTGGTATCCGCATTTGAGAAGTTCTCACTTGGGTACTTGGAACTCCTTCTCAAGCTATTTCCTCTAGAACTAGTACCATAACTAGATTCCGACTCAACCATCTTCTTAATCAATGCCGCCCCTTGTTGGTCATTTAAATGATCAAAACTTCCCCCCGCGGAAGCATTCACCATGGCCTTGGTTTGAGGGAGGAGAGTTTGATAGAAGGTTTGGGTGACATACCAATCCGCAATTCCAGGGTGAGGGCATCGGGCAAGTAAATCAATGAAGCGATCCCATGCTTCTCCCAAAGACTCTCCATCCTCTTGTTGGAAGGTGGTAATCTCGTTTCTTAGCATCGCCGTTTTGGAGGCGGGGTAGTACTTACTTAGAAACTCCTTAGCCAAACCATCCCAAGTGGTGCAAGTGTTTGGAGGATGGTTATTCAACCACCTCTCCGCCCGGTCCTTGAGGGAAAATGGGAACAACATGAGGCAAAGGGTTTCCTCGGGCACCCCATTCCTTTTCATGATTCCAACCCTACTTTTGAATTTTCTCAAGTGGGCATGAGCATCTTCATCCGGGAGGCCTCCAAAGCTATCCCGCTCAATAGAATTCATTTGAGACGGGTGAATCTCAAAATTATTGGGGGCCAAGACACCGAAATTGATTGGAGATTGGGTATCATCATGGTTGGGACGGTTACGATCACGTAGAGTCGTCATTTGTGGTTGATTTTGTTGTTGAGGTATTGTAGGTGGTGAATTTGGTGGTGTATTTTGTTGTGTATTGTAGAAGGGGTTTTCAAATATGGGTTCCATGGTGTTGTTTTGTGGGTAATCGATTGTTGGAGTGGATGTAGAAGCAATTGAAGTATTGGCTTGTTGATGGCTAACTCTTCTTGAATTCCTAACCCGAGCAAGTGTATTGGCACGGAGAGTCCTAAACAACCTTTCGGGTTCCGGATGGCTCAAGAACAAACCTTCACCTCTAGGCATGCACTCAAAGCACCTCAAAAACAAGTTAGACTCCTAGTGTGTTTTTGGGCACACTAGGGAAAGACAATAATGCAAGGCACTCTACAAATAATCTAACAACTAAAAACCAACAAAAACAACAAGTAACTTGGCTAAATCTAAGACACAAAACAAACTACGAGTTTCCTTACGCCATCCCCGGCAACGGCGCCATTTGATGGTCGGTTTGTCGTCAAAACAAGCATCAAAAATAACCCAATAAAAGTAGTATAAAGGGGTCGAAATCCACGAGGATGGGGGAGGTCAACTACTAGTTCGATTGAATCCTATTCTAGCCTAAAATATGACGGATTGGAAAGTTAACTAAAAACTAGGAAAAACAAGCAATTACTAAGTAATAAAGATGAAAACAATTAGGGGAAAGGCTAGGGTAAAGGGTTCACCTTAGGGGGATTTAATGGGTTAGTCGGGTAACTAGCGAAAGGGGTAAATAATTCGAGTAAAATCGATTGTCAATGTCTCAACAATCGATAATCATCAACAAGCTATCGCATTTGTCTCAAATCACCCATATAAACACTTAGTCTAATCGTCTCTACCACCGTCGCTTAAGAGAAGATCAAACCATGCTTGATAACATGGTAACTTTCGTTCACACATTTCATCAAACACTTGGTGTTCATATGGGCAATACCCAAATCATTTACCACAAACTTGCTAATTAACCAACCTAATACCCCACATGATCCACCCTTAGGCTCCCCTAAACCCTAGAGGATAATCTACTCACACATGGTAAAGGAAATCAAAGCACTAAAGGGAAGGGGGAGTTCAATCACCATTATACTATGAGAGAAATAACGAAAACAATCAAAAGATAAATTATAAACTAGAAATGGAAATTAAATGCATAAACAATGAAAAAGATGGGAGATTTTATACCAAACAAAACTTATATTGATGAGTATGAGGGAATGTCTTCACCCAAGTCTTCAATACAAACCTCAAAAATGAAATGAAATACTAGATTCAACAACTTGAAATGAGAAACTAAACTAGATTAGGGAAATATTAGGAGAGTAATTAGGGATTGATTTGGGTTACAAATTTCTAGGGTTTCGTGCTAAAAGGAATGTTAAAAAACTAAAAAACTGCTTACAAAATAATAAGGGGGGGTATATATAGGTCCCTCGAAATTAAGGAAGAAATTAGAAGAAGAGGGCGATTTTTGCAATGTTGTGTTCCCGGCCGGTCGACCGGCCGCCGGGCCTCTGACCGGCCTGGAGCACATGCGTGACTTCAGGAACTTTGCCTTCAAAAATCTTCTAAGTATGGGAAATAGTGGTCTGGGCCGGTCGACCGGCCGCCGGTCCCCCACCGGCCTGGAGCACCAAATCACTCTCTATGGCTTCTGATGTAGGCGCAGGCCGGGTAGTCGACCGGCCGCCGGTCGGCCGGCCGGCGCTACCTGGGGCCTTTTCTTCACTTTTCCACTTCTTTCATTAGTGGAGTGGTGGTCTGGGCCGGTCGACCGGCCGCCGGTCTGGGGACCGGCCTGGGCCACCTGATGACATATTTCTTCATTTTTCAACTCATCTTCGCATCCCGACTCATGCAATGTCTTTATGCACCGATTTCCTCATTTCCGCCTTAATTCCTGCAAATTGAGATCAATATTCATAGCGCGGGAAATCGGGAAATAAAATGCAATTAAAGACACGCAAATCCGTGTAAACGGACCAAAATGGGGACGAAAATGAGATAAAAATGTGACTAAATGAATGCTTATCAGGCAGCCGGTCTTCGGATCCAACCAGTCTGATCCATTCCAGTCCGGTTTTGGACCGCTGAACATCCCTACTCCCGAACGCCTTACTTAATTCTCCATGATGACCTCATTCAACTTTGCTAGCTCTATCGTTTATCAAACAACTGCACTTTAACCTTTATTCTGACTCATTAATATCTTATCACAATCCTCTATAAAACGAAAAACATTTTTAAAATAATGCTAGTGTTTGTCGTTTTGGGTCGTGTTCAAAACTATTTATCAAAATGGTGTCCATGTAAGCTCGGGTTTCAAAACCTGAAACACGGAACAATAGCGCCATGGAGAATGACGTGTCTTTAATTTTTTTTTTCCAATATATTTTTTTTTTCAAAAAAAAAAACAAAAAAAAATTGTACTGTCCACAGACATGCCATTGGGAATGACGTGTCTCTTTAAGAAAACCCGTCATTCCTAATGGCGTGTTTACTTTTAGTCAGTTTTTGTAATTTTGCATTTTCCTACTCACTAGAAACACGCCTTTGCCAATGGCTTGTTTCCTCCGTGTTTTTGGTTCGCGAAATCCGAACCTACTTGGACACCATTTTGATAAATATTTTTAAACCCGACCCAAAATGACAAATACTTATTTTTTTAACATTATTTTAAAAATGCTTTCTATAAAACGTATCACTCACTTTTAATAATTACCAACTATTATTAAAAACCTTCGTTATGAAGCATGAAATGATAATGGAGATTTCATGAACTGTTAGTTAGTTTCGCACACTATTTGATAGGTTAATGGGTAAATTGACGAACTTATAAGTAATTGAGTAGGTTGTCAAGTACTTGTAACAGTAAAAAGATGGTTTAATAGGTGTACTAAGAAACTAACTTAGTAAAGACAATCAATAATATAATTGTATAAACTAATGTATAAAGTTCAAGGTTCACCATAAAATTTAAAAAATATAGATATACAAGTATATACAACCTAGAAAACAAAAAACTCGAAGCTACACCGTACAGTTTTCCAAAAAATATTACTCGTAATAATAACCAACAATTGGTCTCCTTATATCCGTCTTAAGATTTTAGTAATAAGTAGAAAATTTTCTTTTGTCTTATGACCTTATCGTGACTATTTGACCCTTTTAAGGTTAAGACGGGTTACCGCTTAAATGAGAATTTGTGTTCCTCAAAACAAAGCGTCAAGGGATCCTAATTTGATCTAACCAAATTCAAGATTATTTGCAGCACTGCGATTTGACTCAGGTACTTAACTTTCCTCATTTTCCCTGCTCATCTCAAATCTGGGTTTAAATTCTGTAATTAATGAATAAAAGTTGTATCTTTGATGAATTATAGGATTTATAATTGAAATCCCAGTTCAAAAGATACAATATTGATCTAAGTTTGAGAAGAAAGAGGTGTGAAAATGGACCCAGATGCTGTTAAATCTACTCTTACCAATTTAGCTTATGGGAATGTCATGGCTGCTGCTGCTCGTGATCTTCAGAAGGTTTCATTTATTGTCTCTCAACCCATTGATTGATTTTATTGATGAATGAATGAATTAATGAATGAATGAATGAATGAATTATGGTATTCGGAAAATTGATACTGTAATGTTGGTATAAATGCTTTTGATTAATTTTGTTATGAGCATTTTAATTATTTCTTGTATCAGTGGAGCCAAAGATTCATTCTTCGCGATTGGCGGTTTGGAATTAAGGGAATTCGTTACTTTGTTAAGTAGTGATGATTTGACCCTTTTGCTTTCGGGGTAGTGGCGTAGTGGGTGATGTTCTTGAGCAATTCGGTATTGGTAGATGTGGTTCGTGGTTATCTGCTTAGGGTTCCAAGTATTTGAGATGACTTTGTGGTGAATCTTTGGGTTGTAATTCTTAAAAGGTGTGAATGATTTTAGGGCTGAAAAATGAATCTTCACTTGCTTTCGGGGTTTTAAGCTGATGTTTTAGTCTCGGAAACTGGTACCTGTATTAATATTAGTCATTGAGTAGGGCAACTTTGTAAAGTTTAGCAGCTAGCAGAAAATTCAAGTGTGTGATGTGGTAGGAATGTAGGATGGTGTTTTGCTACTCCAAAGTTCGATTTATGGCAAGCATTTTGTGTACACTTATACTTCCTACTTTAAGATGCTCAGTTCATGTAACATGGAATAAAAGCGTGTTTCTTTCTTGCATTCACCTGTGGAAGTCAATGGGTAGTAGCTTGTATAACACGAGTTACACGACATTGGGGTGTCGGATATCCCACAGCAGGTGGCCTTTCCGTCTTTTTTTGTGTCACCTAAAAATGCTCAGTTTTGGGTCGTAGCTTTCCTTTTTCGTACTGGAAATATCAGTTTGCACAACTAGTTGATACTTATTCTGTCACTTTGCAAATACCGCAGGAGATGGTAGCTAAAGAGAAGGCGCAGACATCTAAGGCAGCTTATGACGAGGTTGATCTGGATGAGTTGATGGATGTATGTCTCACACAACGCTACTGCTTTATTTTTTTGCTTTCTCCATTCCCTGTATATTCTCATTATTTATTAGAACAATTATGTTTGTATTATCATCCTAAGATAAGATGTACCTAGTGTAAAATGCTAGTTATGGTTGACATTGTTTGACCAGCAAAATTAAATGGGATAATATTATTGGGAAGGAGGGATACGTCTTTTCAAAGTCTTAGCTGGCCTTGTTTCTTTCGTTGTATTGACAGGATCCGGAGCTAGAGAAGCTACATGCAGAGAGAATTGCATCCCTGAAGGTTTACCTTTTTTTCATTCATAATCATTTCCATTTCTTTGAGTACTTTAAGGCACTCGGACTAGACTGCCTCGTAGTATTAGACATCATTAATAATGCTAACTAGCAGGAAAATCCTTCCCCTCCCTTTTCTATTTTATTTATACCCCCACCACCATCAGGCATCAGACATTCAGACCCACCGACAAACCACCAGCACTGACAGCCATCAGTGACCATCGCCACCTCACTAACATGATCGCCCTACCCCTACATAGTCGACAATCAACCCCTCCCAATCCCCTTTTATTAAATTTAAAGGGTTGTGTTTGATTTTCAGACACTGAAAAATCGGACCCTAAATCCTTTCTGGGTGATTCCATCGGCTTTGCCGCCGGACTCCAAACCAAAAGAAACCCCAAAAACGAATGGTACCCTTTTTGGGAGAGGTCTTTAAGAAGGATTGTAATGGTGGTTGCGCTGGTGATGGGTTGGGTGGTCACTGACGGCCGGGAGGATGATGTAGGGTGGTGGTGGTTGTTGGCTTTGGATGTAGATAGGTGAGAAGTGGGAGCGTGATGTCAGAGTTTCCGGTCTCCCGTGAGCAAAATGATTAGCCCGGGGTGGTGGTTGGGGACTTGGGGCGACTGGAGATGGGGACTTATGACTGGTCCCTGGTGGTTGTTGGGAATGGAGGGTCGATAGCGGTTAGGGAAGGAGGCTAGTGAGGCGTGGGAATTATTGAATTAATGGGTGGGTTTGCTATTGTTTTTTAAGATTAGTTGCTGAGTTTGACTTGTATGACGTAACATTTTTATAGAATTTGCCTATTTCCTATATTAGAAAGAAGTTGAGAAGCGGCAAGAACAGAAGACAAAAGGCCATGGAGAATATAGGGATATAAGTGAAGGAGAATTCCTTGGTGAAGTCACCAGCAGTGAGCTAGTGATCTGCCATTTCTACCATCATGGATTTTATCGATGCAAGTAATGTTTTAACCTAATATAGTGTACTACATTCCAATTCTAACGTTGTTTCCGTTATTATATGAGTTTAGTTGCCTACGGGGATCTCTTTTTGTTTCTTTCAATTATATATTCTTATTATAAAAAAACATGCCTAGGCGCAAGGCGCACTGAGCACCTGAGGTGCCAGAGGTACACGATGCCCAAAACGCGCTCGAAGTGGAACTAGTGAGGTGCACCAAGGTGCCCTCAGGCGCATTACTATGCAATTCCATATTTATTTCCTATTTATTATCCTTCTCTTCTCCCCCTTATCCTTAGTTTTCACTTTTTTTTTTTTTCATATTAGCCCTCTTTAAAAACAAAAAAGAAACTATGGTTACACACTGTTATTTCAAAATATGCATGTTCATTTGAAAAGTTTGGGCGCCTCATCTCCATATGTGCGTGCCTTTGCGTCGCGCCTTGTTGCCTTGGGATCCCATCACGTTAGTGTGCTTTGCACCTTCTCAAACTAAGTTGGTGTCTATCTTCCTAATTTGGTCTTCTGTCTTATAGTTACGGCTAGTTAGGTATATTTGCTCATCCATAATCAAGTACTTGTACGTGTTCCACTGTTTCTAGATTGAATGTCTGAAGTGTTTAGGATTTCAGAAAGGCAGCGTCATTGCTTAAGCATTTCTATGATATTTAACAGGGATATTTTAATATTTCAATTACTAGTTTGGTCAAATTTGTGGCTTTCTGCTGCATCAGTTTTCGATCCACAGAACAGAATAATAATGTACTGTTTTTTCCAGCATACAGTTTTGTCAATTAAGTTTTATTCAGCCATCTTAACGTTGTTATTTTTTCAGACGTTATATGTCAGGGGGTTGTCAGCATATTATTCTTATTTGATTTAAGTAATTTTTTAAACTCTGTTGTAGGATAATGGATAAACATCTAAAGGCACTTGCACCAAAGCATGGCGAAACCAAGTTTATTAAAGTGGATGCAGAGGTTAGCTATTTAGTACCCCTCTTGCAGTATTACTTACAGTACAAGGTCTTTAAGTAATTCCCGTAATTCAGGATTGTAGCTTTGAAAATGTCTGAGCTGTATAACTCCCAAATTTTTCCATAAAGGGTTATGATATTTGAATTTAATAAAATTTATGGACTCGGCTGTTTTACTCTCATGCAGAATGCGCCATTCTTTGTAACCAAGCTTGGAATTAAAACCCTGCCATGCGTCATTCTATTCAGGTTTGTTACTTTGGTTTTGATGGATCTTTCTGTGTATATTACTCCGTATCTTTTTCTGGTGTGAAGGGAGCTGCAATAAGGTTTTGATGCTGAAGGGTTTTGAACCCAAATCACGAGTACCAACTTTCAACGACTTTAATAGCTAGTTTAGCTGACATGTGGTTCTATGCATATCTATAATAGAATCCTTATGTTGGAACTTTGTATAAAGCCAGATGACTCATTCAATTGGTGATGCCGTGCTGCTTTTTACGATGCGAAATATTAGTTGGTCTGCTCTATTCTGAATGCAATCTTAATAACGGGGCGTTCATCAGCTTTCAAATTTTATCACAACTGTAACGATGCATACATTTGAATCCCTTACCATGTCATAGGGTTAATGTTGTGTTGGTTGTTGTCATGTTGCCGTGGTGCCGTGGTGATGGTGTAGAATGCTAATCATACATTAAACGTCATCACATATCCTGCTATAAGACTTGTGCTAGCACAGGATTAGTTGCGGTTTAATCAATTCCCGACTAGATCAATATCTATCATTAGTAAAAAAAAAATTGCATTACTGAGAATTCCTGTGTTAATAGACATTATATCTCTATTGATTACAGGAAAGGAATTGCGAGTGATAGGCTAGTGGGGTTCGAAGACCTTGGTGCAAAAGATGATTTCTCTACAATAACGCTTGAAAATCTATTGATCAAGAAAGGTACTGTCATCTTTATCGTTAGATTTGCAATCTGCATTTGACATTGACTCATTGAGGTGTCAGTATTTCTGTTCGAGTGTTTGGTACCCTGACTAGTTGTCTACAGGTATACTCAGTAAGAAGAAAAAGAATGAAGACGACGATGATTACTCGGAGAGCACACGTAGGTCTGTCAGATCATCTGCTTATTCTGACTCTGATTCCGATTAAAGAGAGATGTAATGGATATGTGAACTATTCCGTTATACGGAGTAATTTTGTTAGTTTTTAAGGTTTTTCTTCTTAGATTTTAAGGTTTTTTTTTTCACTTTCAAGTTCAACTCCGGTGTTTTGGCATGTGCCTATTGACTCTTGTACTATTAGGATTTTTTTTGTTTGCCGTAGTGATTTTGTATAATATTATAAATACAGAGCTTCTGCTTCTTAAAATGGTGTGTGATTAGCCCTCGGCATATACACGTACTCACAAATTCTTATTTAAGACTAGCACCATCCGTCTTAAGTTTCAGACGGGTCAGATACATTCTAAATCATTCCAATACTTTGAATCAAACGACCCCTTAATAATACTGCACGTCTAGATATATGGGAAATATGCATGTGCATATAAGAGCTTTACCCATCTTAAAGCTTGCGACGGGTCGCCCCGTCACAAGTAAGACTAGCTAAGAGAGTTTAATGTTGTTGTGTGGTCGTTGGTTGGTAGAGAGTTTAATAAGGTTGCTCATGGGCTTCCTCGTGTAATGCCATGGCAAGTAGGTAGACGGGTTTGGTCAAGGCAATTCCCCACGAATATTGTATCTATTGCTTCTTCTGGTTTAATAGTTCAAGATTAACCTCTTTGAAGGTTTCTTTAAAAAAAAAAGAATAACAACAATATGTGACATTTTTATTCGCACAAATTCTTGTTTGTGACGGGCAGTATCCGTCACAAGCTTGCGACGGGTACCACTTCCCCTCACAAATGACCCATTTAAGGGAAAAGGGGAAGCACATGGGGGGTGCCCCACATGTTCCCTCTACCCATTTTGTTAGAGGAAAAATCCGTCGCAAGGT
The DNA here is from genome assembly GCA_022085475.1 of Heliosperma pusillum. NCBI lineage: Eukaryota > Viridiplantae > Streptophyta > Magnoliopsida > Caryophyllales > Caryophyllaceae > Heliosperma > Heliosperma pusillum. The sequence continues at coordinate 17,951 of JAIUZE010070193.1, forward strand.
CCGACCCGTCACAAGGGAGACCTACTATTTTATTCGATACCTCGTAGAAAGATTTTTAATTTTACTTAATACTTTGCTAGAAGCCTTGAGATTTGAGAAGATATATACCAACACAGTATTTTGAAAGCAACATAATAAAAATCGGATAAGTTTATTAGTAAACAATTCATATAAAAAGTATTCTCTCCGCCCCGCAAATGTACCCTATTTTTTCTAGTAAAAATATTTTACGGATACTTTTCAGCGAATTTTAGTTTTAATTTAGAATTTAATTTTCTGAGTCGAATTTAGAATTTCCGAGTTCGTATTTGGAATTTCCGCGAGATTTCATGTAAATCCCGTCTTAAGCCGTCTTTGACTTTTCTTGACTTTTCCAATCATACTCCTTCATATACTCCCTCAAACCCTAACCTAATTCATTCCTCACAACTCCACTTACTTCATCACTAAGAAACCTAAATCAAAACCCTTGCCTCCATTTTTGATCCAAACTTATAATCATCGTATCTCATTCGTTTCTTGCTCAAATTCACGTAAGTTCGTCTTATTCTTCCCCTCTCATCTTCCTCTATCCGTATTGGTAATAAAATTACCGTCTTTCTCGCTTTTTAAATTATCCGTCTTTCTCTAGGTGAATGATATTCATCTTTTAATATCTAATTGTATGTAGGTGGAGACTAGGAAGGTTTAGAAATCGATTAAAGACGCGTAAAGGTAACGGTGAAGGGTTACTCGATATCATTTACGTGTTTTATGTGTTTTCTAGGCTAGTAATCGTATTTAGATTATGGTTAGTATGCTTAGGACTTGTGTTGTTGTTGGTTGTTGTTAGTTGTTAATTGATATGAGAATTGATGGTTTGTGATGATAAATGAGGACTTTTGTGTTGGTAACTTGTTGATATTTGATCGTTCCTGAATCCCGTGTAGGACGCAGGCTGCGTTGTGGGACGCAGGCTACGTCGTAGGACGCAGGCTGCGTCGTGGTGACGCAGGCAGCGTCACTCGCTGCCGATTGCAGTTTTCCTGCACTGACCCCTTTTCGTAAAATGATCATATCTCCTTCGTTACTTGCTTGTTTTGGGCTTGTGACATCCCGTTGGAACCGTAAGAGGATAAGCTATCACCTCCATTTGGAATTTCTGCAACAATTAGCTCAACACATGAACTAATTTAGAACACATCTTATAAAAAATATAATACGTCAATCATCTTGTTAGTCTTACTTGATGACAACTCTTAGTCCCACATTGAACTAATCTACTTTGACCACAAAGGCCGAAGTAAAATTCACTTGATTACATATCATTGTGCATGCGTGTAAAGGATCGATTAGGTAACCAATTACTTATCAATCACTAAATTGACGTTCAACCATGTACTAAACAAGGTACACATCAAAATACCAACTACACTAGAACAAGAAATAATACTCTAATCGTTTCTTGCACTCAATCATTGGTTTTAGACATAACCAAAATATTAACATTCTTCTAAAATACCAACATGTCACCAATTAATAAAGAGAAACTTATTCTCCTATATAATTTTGACATAGCAACGTCAATTCCAACATTCCAACTAAATCATCACACAAATGACTTTTGAAATAAGTATGGTAGACCTTTAACACATGGACACGCCCAAAGAGATACAAAAAGTTATCATCTCAATCATTTAAGACGGACTCAGCTGATCGATCCATTTGTATAAATTTCTCAAACAACTTGATACAAGAAAATAATCTTTACATCCATTTGAAAACAAAATCCAAATGATAACAAAAACTTAGAAGAAAAGTAGAACGAATCCTAACACTTTGAGAACATATCTCATAATAGTCTCAAACCTAACTGTCACAAAAACACACATTGTCACAACGTTTTTATGCTCTCATATATCGATCCATTTTTATTACTTGGTGAATACTCTCACTTACTAAAAGTGTTAACTCCCACTTACTAAAAGTAGTAAAAACAACTGAATAGTTAGGACAGCTCCCACTATCCTCCATAATGAGCCAAACATCTCAAGGACCAACCTTATGTTAATCCTTATAACTTGACATACAAGTTAACATTTACTCATCAGTAGACAAAATCTCATCTTTATTATGAATAACGGAACTACTCCCACTATCCAAATATGAAGAGAAGTTAAAACTAATCTTGGTGACTCAATCAGTTCACAAATTCTCCCACTCACCAAAGGATAATTTTTGCATTGTAACTAATACAAGACAAAAGTCTACTAGTTTTCACCAAACACTTGAAAACACATCAATGTGAATAAATATTGTGGGTTATTTAAACACAAAGTTTGATAAATATTAAGGCATAATTGATCAACCTATTATCCAAAACTTATTTGGAGTGGACAAAATTTCCTCAAAACATATTTAAGGAATCCTTCTCTAAGCTAAAAGAAGAAGAAAAAAAAAAACTTGATCAACGTCATACTTCACTTAACCGTGTCAAGTGATGTACAATTCTTCAACTATAACAACTCTTTGTCATAGCGATTAGGAATTATAAGATCTAACACATATTTTTCCTCATATACACTTTGAACATATCAAAGATTTATTTGCAACCAACATATTTACTAAGAGTACTGACTCTAAGTTCAAAATCGGTTTTCACCTTTTATTATAAAATATTTGAACATATCAAATACTTAATAAAATGATAGAGGGAAAAATATACAGTCCCATGATGGTCCTAACATTAAAATACCCACAAATAAAATAAAAATAGATTGAAATATAAAAGTTAAAGACGATGAACATATGTTAAAATGTAATCAAGCAGAAGAATAACAAAATAATGCTGTGAACATATATATTTCGGCCAAACACATAGCCATAAGAACTATTGACTTGAGGTTAAATAATAATCCGTGATTTCCAATGAACTAATTATTGAAAAATAATTCTGCATTCCAAGTGCTTATAGAATAACACATCAAAGTATCACAAAGCTTCTTTGAAAACAAAAAACAATGTAGCATCGCTAAAAAGTTAATTATCCATCGACAAACAATGGATTAAACAACTACGAGTTGTAAATATTCCCACTTTGTTTCTAAATCCACAAAAGACAAGAATTATCATCAGATGTAAGAAACACACATAACTCGAAGTGATGGAAAAATAATGTCATTTGGCTCGTATCTATCATGAACCAAATATTATTTTCACATTATTCTCCCGTCGACACTAAGTCAGACATATTTAAGCAATACCACATATTTGTCCTTAATAGTAAGAAAAACATAGACCATTAATAATCGTATCGAGAGTCATCAGCCACAAAACGCCATCTTCTCCCGCCTCAATAAGTTTGAGACTTTTATTAAGGATTGAGTGTACTAACAACGAAACATAAAAAAGTTCTCCATTTTTCCCAATCCCATAATTGGATGGCAAACAAATCACCATGGAAAAAATAACTCCTTACGCCAGTCAATCCCGTGTTTAAAAGGTACATCATCTCATGTAAGATAAACAAAACGACGACGGTCCTTAAAACACTTCCGGGTCAAGACACATGGTCTTGTACCCTACGTCAAAACGAATATGACTTGCATCTAGTCTCACGCTACATAAGCTATAAGACATGTCTCGAAACTACTTAATAAGTCTACATACAAAATAACAAAAATTTTGCATACATCAAGCTTACTATATTTGAACAAATACAGTACAAGACACAGATTTTCATAATCCTACTTATTAGTAAGATATTCAACCTCGATAATAGTGATCACAATTTCTCAAAATCATGATTATTAATAAGATACTAAATCTTATCACGCTAGTTATTCAAGTTCAAACCGCTTTACCAATGGTGAACAAATCACCAAAACACTTGTTGTCATACACAAGTATATGGATGAAGGCACAATTCAAAAAATTAAATTATTAAAAAAAAACTTCATTTATATTGTTCGTTCGAAAATTTCGCTAAGCTCATAATCATCACAAACGCCATAAACAAGAAATTTCAACAATTTAATTAACTCTTAAGATTAAATGAAACGAAATCAAAAAATTATTACAAAACGCTAAACAAATTAGCTATTACCCTTATAATATCGGCTAAACAAATTAGCACGAACAAGAATATCACTCAGATATTAGACAAACTCTATGCACTACAAATTTGCTTGTCTTTAAAAAATAATTAAAAGTCCTTGATCATAACTCATATGACCGTTTTAATGAGTTATTGATACACAACTAATATGTATATTTCTCATCTCTCATGTAAATGCTAACATTATCATATATCACTAAGATATAAATTATTTATGCAAGACAAAAAATTTACATAAATTAATATATCACTAAGATATAACGAAATTTCTTATGTAAAACAAATTTACACGTATAAGTACACCACAAAGATATAGATCATATATGTAAAACAAAATTACATAAAGTAATAATTTACTATATCACAATGATATAAGTCGTTTCGTAAAAAAAATTTACGAGCTCTCATATTAAAAAAAACGAGTCCTTTTGTAAAACAATTTTACAATAACCATTATATCATTAAGTATACACCTTGTATGTAAGTTATAAAATCTCATGAACAACAAATGTTAATAAGATATTTATTTTCTCTATGTAAATGTAATACGAAATTACACAACTTTCACAAGATAAAATAAACGAAACAAATTCGTAAGTTCTAACATTATCTTGTAAAAATACAATATACAAATAATTATGAGTAGCATATGCTTGTTCAGACACAAAGTCAAACATTAGTATTTCTCACACCCATAAATTTTCTAGCCTGTTGCTTAAAAATAAGAGGTCACTAAGACATTTAAAATTTACATACAAGGACATATTTTACGTGACTCGTAAAGTATCATCACCTAGATATTTACCATTTACACGTAAGATAAAATTTTATGAAACATACTCATAAATATAACTTATATCACGAACGATATAGATACCCACATAAAACAAATTTACACGGTCCAAACTCAAATATATATGCGGAGTATGAGACACATTCACAAAATAATGCGTATAGCTATAATTACTAAGATATTTACATGTACATATAAAACAAATTTATATGACTCACATTTTCAACTTTGTATGAAATATATTCATACACTTATAAATCTAGCTACAAAAATTTGCATTACTTAACACCACTAAGATATTAAGACCTAGATATGTAAAACAAATTTACGATATAAAAAATAAATATATCAAAATTAAGCTAAAACATATTAGCATTATAAGTTAATATCAGTTAAATATTAACAATGATATAAATAATTACTTGCACGATATTGAAATAGTAAACCAAGCTATAATATTCACATTTCAACATGCCAATGAACAAAAAACAATAACATTGACAATATATAAGAAAGTACCCAACTTTCTAATTGAAAAAAAAAAATAGTGTCATAGTACATGCTTATCTATCTTGGTGAAGTAGAAAATAAAATAGTACACATACTACACAATACCCAATGAGTCTACACATTGAATGACACAACACTACTCAAAAGCAGCAAGAATAGAACCCAAAACTCCTTCCTCTTCATCATTCACACTTCTTCTTTTGAAAAACAAAAAAAAACTCAACCAAAACAAATCTGATCGTGTATAAGGTTTTCTCATATAAAAAAAAATAATGAACACATCTCCATCTATGGATCAAAAAACAATGTTTTTTTTAAAAACATTTCACATGAACAGTGTCGCTGATACTCCATGTTGGGCTTCCTTTTTGGGTACTGTTGGGTCTACTTCATTTACATGAACTCTAAATTTCAATTGACAATAAAAATTCCATAACCTCTTAAAATTCCCAAACAAGGAGACCTACCTCTTTTTACTCTTACCCTCACAAACATTTCCTTCTACTTTTAGATCACCATCATCTCCTTATCCCTGCCGATCTTTTTGAATAGATGAGTAACAATTGATGAAATTAAGGATGAATAATTAACCATCAAGATCCGGTGGACCACAACAGTGATCTTTAGGACAGACTTCTCCTCAACATCGCCTACATACCTTATCACCGCTACATTCACCTCTCACTTTTGTTAACTATGTGTATGAAATAGGGAGTAATTGTGAATTGTGTGTGTAATTGATAGGTAAACACAAAAAATGAAATAAGCAATATCTGGACGACACCATAAGCCATAAACCGGTCTCCCGCTGCTGCGGCTTCCTTTTCACTCCGACGACGCTTTGTGGTTACCAAAATTGGAGTGTACCCTCTTTATTGTAATATTGTGAGTGAGCCACATTACAACCCCCAAACTAAAGTTGGCGTAATCAATGAGAAATTTTGATTTGAATGAGGAATTGTGGTCAGATAGTGAGTGTGACGACGACCATATTTTGCGGGAAGATATTGAAGCTCTCTCTAGAGCTTGTTTACCTACTACTTCTTCTCTCAATACTTCCTCACCTCCTAGTGACTGTGACGACGATGATGATGATTTTGACGATTTGGAATTAGTTCGTTCTATACAACAACGCTATGGTCACTCTGTTGCTAATGATATCAAACCTTTGGCTTCTCTTCCTCCTCCTCTTTCCGATGACGATGACGATGACGATTACGAGTTTTATCAAGCTATTAAGGCTCGCTTTTTCCACCATCACCCTCACCCTCACGCTACTGGTATTTTATTACTCCCTCCCTTCCTTTCAATTCTTGTCTTTTTTTTTGGCAACCTTCCTACTGGTATTTACTTAATTCTTAGTATTGGTTTGGACAAATTTTGATGATGATGATGATGATGATGATGTTCAACTGCGTCCCAATTTAAACATCAATTATAGTATCGTAATAGATTGAAATGGAGGAAGTAGTTAATACTATGCCAATGCCAATGCCAGGTTGATTCTTCATTTGAGATTTGCTTATAGTGGCTTTTCTGTACTTTTGCGGATTTAATAGTCTATTCTTTTGAGGATTTTTTCGTTTATACCTCTCAATTTTTTCAATGTGTATGAGGTGTATTATTCTTCTTTTTTGCAAAAATCTTTGACTGTCATATACCTCTTTCATATGAGTTGCAACTTTTTTTCAAAACAAGTATTGTAAAAGGCGATAATTTGAATAAAAAAATGTTTTCAAAACTCGTAGCTCGGAGTTATGTTTTTTTCTTGAAAAGATAATTAGTACGAACAAAAATACCGCTTGTAACCAAGAACTATCGACAGTCAAAGTTTTTTTTTTTAAGGAAAAAAAAGAGGGGTACGAGCGAGATTTTTTTTCTCAAACTAATTATCTGTTATGTACTCAATCTCAAACATCCCAAACTTTCATGTTACTCCATCCCACACATTCCCAACTTCCTTTTCCTAATTTGCACTAAGATTAAGGAAAATAATAAATATTTTTCATTCCAATTATTTATACTATAGCGTGTTAAGAAAAACAAAGTATGAAGCAATTGTCTGTAGACAATTACTATCATAGCTTATTGCCGAATTAATAACTAAACAAAAGCGTAGGGTTATTCCTTAAGCTTAGTAGACAATTACTTAGTACACTACTATGGGAAGAGGTGAATAATTAAACAAAAGCGTAGGGTTATTCGATAAACTTTAATTATTTGGTAAACCAATATATTAATTCTTTTATAAGCTCTTGGTAAGATTATTAGAAGGCTAGGTTTATTCGGTTGTTAATGGCCATTATTGTATAGTTTTCCATCTAGCATTGTCATATTTAAGTAGTAGAGGGAAGATGGTAAGAACAGGAGGAAGAGTAATAGGAGTAGGGGAAGGGATAAGAGAAGGAATATGGGGAGGAAACGGGGGAAGGCGTATCAATTTCAACGAGCCTTTTAAACTAAATAGGAAGGGGGAATAGGAAAAAGAAAAGAAAGAAAAATTTCGCTCGAGAAAAAAGTTAGGACAAGATATAAAAATGTATGGAGTATATAGAAGTAAGGGTCGGAACAATAAAACAATGATTCAAATGAGAGAGAAATAATTACACAAAGTAAAAGGTATCAATCATTGTTGTCAGGATCAAGATTCTACTTTGGATTGAAAATGGGACAGTATTATCGGATCACAAGATTGAATCGAGGATCGTAAGGTCCTACAAATAACTTGGATAAACAGGTTTAAGTAAAAATTTTGGTATAATTTGTGACATATAATGTCAAAAAGTCTATTTAATGGCACAAAATTCTTAATTATCATAACAATATATTACATATACCTTTATTTTAGAATTGTAACTATAAAAGAGCAAACAACTCACAATATTAGAAACATAAATGAGCATTTTACGATCCTGAACAATCCTAAACGATCATGTACGTTTTTATGCGATCCAACCCGATCCTGAATGATCTTGATCCTACTACCAACACGATCCTACAACGATTTGGATCGTTTTTCACTTCATCGATCGTAGGATCGTACGTTCCTACGATCCAGATTGCGATTTTAACAAGACATGTATCAACTACAATTGGGAGTATGAGGAGAAGAGCAATGTTGCTAACCATAGATTTATAACTTTTATGACCTTGTTTGGTATAAATATCTTGGGGTACGGTTGTACAACAACTAGTTAAAGTGAAAAGTCATCAAGGTTACCCTTAATGGCAGGTAATGACCGCAGCACTCCCGTGTAGGGAGTCGAACCTGGGACCTCTCAATTCATTGTCATTGCAACGCTTTGAGGCACTCCCGCACTCCACTACACTCAACTCACTTTGGTTAATTAAAGTAAAAGTTGAGTTCCAACACTAAAAAGAAAGTCTTTTTTCCCCTTATTTTAAGGAGCCAATAAGAAGTCCTAAAAAGACTTGACTATTATAAATAGTAGATTTGGTATCAAGTAATCGAGTCCCATTTTTTTTTCTATACACCTTATAAAAAAGTGACTAACCCAAGCTACTATTCAAAATGAAGAGTAATAAAACGATGCGTTTGATTGTTTTACGTTTAGGTCTTTCCCTTCCAGCACCTCATTATCCTCTTTACTGCCTTATTACTTGTTTCTCTCTCTTCTCACCTCTCTTTGTTCGCTACTTTTCCACTCTAATTCCTGTGTAAGACTGGTTACTGTTCCAAATGAACAGTACTCGAGTCCTTTTCACTCCGACGACGCTTTGTGGTTACCAAAATTGGAGTGTACCCTCTTTATTGTAATATTGTGAGTGAGCCACATTACAACCCCCAAACTAAAGTTGGCGTAATCAATGAGAAATTTTGATTTGAATGAAGAATTGTGGTCAGATAGTGAGTGTGACGACGACCATATTTTGCGGGAAGATATTGAAGCTCTCTCTAGAGCTTGTTTACCTACTACTTCTTCTCTCAATACTTCCTCACCTCCTAGTGACTGTGACGACGATGATGATGATTTCGACGATTTGGAATTAGTTCGTTCTATACAACAACGCTATGGTCACTCTGTTGCTGATGATATCAAACCTTTGGCTTCTCTTCCTCCTCCTCTTTCCGATGACGATGACGATGACGATTACGAGTTTTATCAAGCTATTAAGGCTCGCTTTTCGCACCATCACCCTCACGCTACTGGTATTTACTCTTTTCCTTATTTATTACTCCCTCCCTTCCTTTCAATTCTTGTCTTTTTTTTGATGATGATGATGATTTTCAACTGCGTGCCAATTTAAACATCAATTATAGTATCGTAATAGATACATCAAGAATGCAATTAAACACACACAATTTTAAGGAGATTAGAGGAGATAAATTTTTTATTGGTCATGAGGATAACAGATTACTGATTAAAACGGCTAGGTTATGACTTAGAATGCCAATGCTGTACTACCTTTTTCCCCTTTAATGATCCATTATTGATTCTTATAATATTTACGGAGTATTAATTGTATGGTATGTAGATGAAACTAAAAAAAATAATGTCAGCTGTAGAGGTGAATCCGTGTCGAATGATGTTGGTGGAGACTCTTCTGGAAGGGAGTTTGTGGAGGACCATATAGATGATGCTGAACGAGAGCGCTATGATACTACGGACAAAGAGGATGCCTTTACTTCTGTCTCGAGCTTCCCGTTGGCTGCACATACATTTATTGATGCCATTAAGAAAAGCAGAGCTTGCCAGAATTTTATACGGGATAAGCTGCTTCATATTGAAGCAAAGATTGAACAAATAAAGGAGCTACACAAGCGCCTCAAAACATTTCGAGGTTTCCAAGTGCAATGCAAGAAGGTAGTTGGCCAAAAGTTGTCCCAGAAGTAGGATGATCGCATCCAGCTCATTTCAGTTGCTAAGCAAAGAGCTAATGCAAAGGTTTCATCTACTGCACATCCCTATTTAACTCTCTATCGTATTATATTTGCATGCATTAATAAAATTTCAATTTGAGATTTGATCTTGAAATGTGGTCCTGGTAACCTTTTAACCGTTGATTAATCACATCGCATGGTCCGTGTTCGTTATACGAAAATCAACTTTTTTGTCAGCTTTTGAAGTGAGAAGTTAGCAACTTTTAATCAATATATAGTTTTGTAGTTTGGAAGGAAGTGTAACGTTGCAACGTTCCCATATGTAATGGAGAGGCTGAGTGTTTAGTTCTTGCTGAACTTGGACAATTAATTAGTACTTTTTGCAGTGGAGTACATTCGTATTTTTTCTATGCATCAACCATCATCCACTAGGTGGTGATTATTTTGCAGGGCAGAGAGAGTAATGGGCCTGCCATATGTTATGGTCCTTCTGAGAACTCATATGTCGTTTGGTACAAGGCTGCTCTCCAAAAATATCCACTTTCCTTTCATCGGGACAAATGGTCAAAGGAGGATATACAGAATCTTGAGAAAGGAATTGTCCGGCAATATCAAGAAAAGTTGCTCCGGAGATCAGAATATGGCTTAAGGTATTTAGTTTTTTATGTCTTTACTTTTTTTACTGCTTATTAAGATAGGCTCTGTAAACCTTCTTCTTACTTATCTTTTTTTTTATTTATTTATCAAAGGCTCAATAAACATCATTGATAGTTGTATTCATTTTGATTGAAGACGTGGACTCCTTGTGCTCCCACTCTCCCTTAAATTTGTTACATCGTGCTGTTATTTCTTTGTTCAAAAAAGGCTGCTAATTTCCTAGAGCTGTCTGACTTTTTCCGACAACTATATAATCAGGTTAAGATTTCGGATTATTAGATGATATACATGCTTTTGGTATTAGTGGTTGACATTCTTATATTTCTTAGATATTGTGTCTTCTACAAAATGTCTTTAATGTAGGAAATTAAATGTGTTGCATACATTATTTTTACTAGCTAAGAGTGAACTTTTTGCTGCTTCTATTCTGGTTTTAGTATCTCTCTCATTATATTGTTTTGACATAAAAGTACACATAAAATGGCAAACTGTGTCATTTTGAGACTAATGTTTACTATGCTTTCTATTAGTTTTGACGAGGAACCTGATTTTAACAATGGAGTTGATGTTGTGATGTTATCAATAAAAAATCATAAAATTACTCCGGAGACGATCCAATGCTTTTCAGGCGAGGTAAACTGGACGCAGCTTGCTACTATATATCTTCCTCGTCGCTCTGGAGAAGAATGTGAAGCAAGGTATGTGCTTTTATGTTGTAATTACAACATTCACTTGCATGATCAACTTCTGCCGCTCTTTCTTTTTCATTTTGTGTGGTGTACAGTGGCATGAAGGTTTTAAACCTGGTATTCAAACATTAACCAATCTTCACCCTCGTGGTTGTTCTTCATGTTCATAATTGCTGCTAGATTTGATTAATTTAATATATTATTGATATTGATATCAATATTTTAATGAAGAAGCAGTAGAAAACTATCCTGCTTGCTTCTACAAATGAAGAGGATTCTGCTGATTAAAGGTAGTTGTGACACATTTTAAAGCATTATCAACTGTAGTAGCATTGCTGAAAAAAATAGTAGCTCAAAAGTTCTACCTCCAAATGCAATCCAAAATGTCAGTTTCCTAAAATAAAGTTGGAATTCATCCTGACAAAGTTATTATTTCATGTAATTTTAGTATCACGTAGTGATGCTACTGCTGCTGAAAAGCTTTATGGTTGGTTTATCATGCAGGCTCTGAGAGCTTGAACCGAGACTATAAACTTTGTTGTCACAGCTAATTTACTAGGAGGTAACAAGTTGAGGTATTTAGAATTAGTTTGCGTTTAATTTGAAATAGGATTTCTTTAGATGATGAAGCTTCACATTTAAAAAATTGTTTTTTTTTGTTTGTTTTAATACGTTACAAAGTGCAAGTGGGGTGGAAGTGGGTGGGAAATGGAGCCCCCACTTGCAACTTCGTGAAAGGGAATTGACCCGTCGCAAGTTTGCGACGGGTCGATCCGTCGCAAGCAAGACTTGCTGGTGGTTTTCCCTGTGGAAATATGTTGACCCGAAGGAAAACTAGTAGTACAATTCTCAAAAAAATAACAATCATTTACAAGTTGTTTATTTGACAATGATTACTCCGTATTTAATCTATCAATCTATATTATATATTAAATCCTAAAACTAAGGAAGTTTCATGTAATTAAGTAAAGTTATACAAATTAATTATATTATACAGTTTTTAATCGATAGCGCTGTGTGATAGACCTGATCAAGGGATTTCAATGTAAATATTATACTTCGTATAATTTTGGTTGAAGTATAAATTTAGAAAATACCAAAATAGAGTGATTTTCCTTAAAATAAACATGTCTCACTTATGGTATGATATTAATTAGTAGCATAGAATATACATTAAATTAAAATTTTATAATTATTTAACTTACACAAAAAATTTTGGAAACTATTAGAAGGTAAATAAATCAAGCTAGGTTTCCAAAAGATATAATATTGCATAATTCTTTTAAATTGATTTACTATATATGTAATACATTTATATAAATATATGAGTCTCTTGAAATTGCATGTGTACTCAAATTGCATGTTTAATCATCAGCTAATTAAATTATATTAATCACTCAGTTCAATAGTCAAAGTAACAATATTAGAATCGGGAGTAATGAAAGTAATAAAACAACAACGAGAGTAGTGAAATTTTCAATATTAATGCGGCATTAGTAAAAGTATCAATAATTACGGTGGGAGTAGTGAAAGTAATAATAATTACGACGGGAGAAGTGAAATTAACAATAGTAAGAACGAATGTAATAAAAGAAACAATACTAACAATAAAAAAAGTATATATGAACAATTAGCCGACCAATTAATCAAAGTAAAATATTAATAGTGGGAGTAATGAATTGTCTAATAGTTTATTTCATCGTAATTTTAAGATATGTCATAAGAAAATATATTGATGATAAATTTATGAGTTATACAACTTTAAAGTTTATTTAATTAAAATAAATTTTAATAATAAATATAGGTAGCTCGGGCGGAGCCGCGCACCAATACTAGTGTATGTTTATATTTGATAAGCTTTAAACGCCCCGATGATGAGGACGTGGTCCTTGGCATGGAGTTCATCGATACAGTTCGGCCATTTGTACTTGGAGATGGCGTGATCACATTTGTGTCAAAAGGGAACGAGTTCGAGGTGGAACTCATACAACAAAAGGAAGTTGAGTCAAGGATCGCTTCCTTAAGGGTGACAAGGATGCCGAGGCGTAGGCGTCAACAAAGGGGCGGTGGTAGGTCCAGGCCACCGACGAAACCGATGCATGAAACGAGATTTCCGAAGGCATGTGAGATCCGAACGTGCAACAAGTCGGGACATCATGCACGGGAAACAAGGGCACGTGGGCGTGCCAACATTGTGGAATCTCCACACGGAGTTTCGAAGGGACAACAACACAAATATGCAGTGAGAACATATTACAATGGTATGAACGGGCCTCGGATGCGAATCAGAGGGGTAGACCGTGACGAGGGCGCTCACGGTTTAGGTGGGGGAGAATGTCACGAGTTGCACCATCTGGACACATGTGACGCACCCTTTACCCTTATTGGGTTTGAAACACTCTAAAATGTTGTATATTAGTCTAGTAATTTCTAGAAGAGTCTAGAGGAGTCGAGAATGTTCTAGTTGGGTCTAGAACATTCCAAAGAGTCATAGAAGAGTCCGGAAGTGTGTAGAACATTCCGGAATATTCTAGAAGAGTCTAGAAGGGTCTAGAATATTCTAAAAGAGTCTAGAAGGGTCTAGAATGTTCTAGAAGGTTCTAGAACATTCTGTATATGGTAGATGTTTCTAGTAGTGTCTGGAACATTCCGGATGTTTCTGGGGTTGTGATGTCCAGAACATTCCAGAAGGTTCTGATTCTAGATAATTACATAGGAGTAGTATAAATAGGGGTGAGGGGCATCATTTGACAACCATCCTACAAAACACACACACAAAGCATTATATCCAACTCTTGTAATTCTTCTAAGCATTCAAGTGATATAAGTAACGTTCCACACTTAGTCTCTACAACACTTAAAATATTCCGCTGCGAAAAAGGGTTGCCTGGCTTAGCTTGCGACGGACTGCGAGTTAAGTGGCACACGAGCTTGGTTTTCTAGTGTCAAAGTAACCAAGGCGTGACAAGGGGCTGTATATTGGATGTGTTACGTGAGAATTTATGCATGATTTAGGTCTCAGCCGGCCGACCGGCAGCCGGTCAGCCGGCCCACCGGCAGCCGGTCAGCCGACCGGCTGAGACACCTCTACCTTTTCCTTTGTTTTTCTCGTATGCCTTTGGTCCCAGCCGGGTAGCCGGCAGCCGGTCCCCTTGACCGGCTGGGACACACTGTATTTTCAGTCGAGTTTTTCTTATGATACATGATGCCAGCCGGGTGGCCGGCAGCCGGTCCACGTGACCGGCTGGCACCCTGCTGGAATTTCTTTGTGATTCTTATTTACGTTTTCATTTATAATAGTTCGCATGGTTCATTTATCGTATAAATTTATGAAATGACTTTAAATATTAATGTTTCGAATATATGATATTTCTTTCGCTTGTATCGCATGTTTTGTGACGGTTTTTGATATGT
Organism: Heliosperma pusillum; assembly: GCA_022085475.1. Lineage (NCBI taxonomy): Eukaryota > Viridiplantae > Streptophyta > Magnoliopsida > Caryophyllales > Caryophyllaceae > Heliosperma > Heliosperma pusillum. The sequence goes on from JAIUZE010070193.1 coordinate 32,953, forward strand.
CCCACTTTGAGTCGGTTTTTACAAATGTTACGGTTTTAGCACTATTTTGTTATGTGCTTTGTACTCTCATTCCCTTGGCTACCTCCACGTTCGTAAGGCTGGAATGTCGGAACGAGGATGTATCCTTACTGCTTAATTGCATGTGTTAGTGGGCATATGACGACGTTGTTGGGAGGCGAACGTTTTGCGTTGATCGACCCGACCGTCAAATGTTGTATACTTGCGAGGTGGTGTCATTGGCATGTAGCGTACCACTTGTTTTGATGCTTGTGCTCTTTCCCGCCTCTTTCGTGAACTATCGACCGAATTTGGGGTACTCGGCTTCTATGATTGACCGAGTCTTGGATGCGAAATGTCATCGCTTGTCGAATCGGAACACGTTTATTCCGAGAGTCTGGCCAGGTTTAGACTAGGACCGTATTATTATCGTCGTTGATAAGGTTAAAGTCGCGTCTCCTTAATCAAAGTAAACCTAAATCACTACTAACTAATAGTCAGCGGTAAGTAAGGTATCGAATCCACAGGGAAGCGGTAGTAATCTAATATGTTAAACTAGCTTTGTCTCTAAAGTAAATTCGGGGTTTTGATTTTGAGTTCTAAACTAAAAGCAATCAACAATAACAATAAATAATAACAATAACAATAACAACTAATAATAATAACAACTAATAATAACCAATAACAAACTAATAAGGTTGAAAACAATAAGATTAAAAGTCTAGGGTCACAGGTTCACTAGGATTATTATTCAGGGATAAGGGAGTAATCAATTATCATGCAATAAAGTTATCTAAGGTCACAAGATCGGTCGATTCAATTATGCCCTTTAGATCTACAATTTAACATGCGATCGCTATCATTAAACGAGTTCTATTCAATTATCGTAGCCTATCTTAGTCTTAACCCGGTCGGTGTCAATCCTAATTCGCGAGACTAGTTAATTAATCCTGGCCAGTAATCAAACAACTAGAATTAAAACGATAATCAAACGATAACCATGCAATTGCAATTCAATTAATCAATCTACCCCTTCTAACAATCCTAGATCCCCTTTCAACCCTAGAAAGGAATTTAGCTACTCATAACGATATAAACAACAACAATAATAATTAAAGTAAACATGATTAACAATTATGAAAGGATGAACAAAGAATAATTAAGAACAAGAAGGTAATTAAATAAATAACTAAGAAAGATCGAAGAATACCGATTACAAGCTTGAACTAAAGACAATAATCTTGATGAATAAAATCCGGAAGCAAAGTAAATTAAACTAGGGTTTCTGAATTAAAGCCTAGAAAAGCATTCAAAAGCCTAGAAAAGCATAAGAAAGCATGAAAGACGAGCTTTCCTTTTATAATACAAAAATCTAATTAATTAGGTTAAAGTTTAGGAAAATATGAAAAAGTCGCCGAAATATTGGGTTGCTCGATCGAGCAAGGGTATCTTGCTAGATCGAGCAACCTTCAGCCCGATTCGATCGAGCAAGGCACAATGCTCGATCGATCAGCCTTCAAAATGGCTTGTTTCTTCGTTTTTCTTCATTTCTTTTCCACCGTTCTCGATTCCCGTGCCTAACCTTCTACGATCCGACTCCGCCATGCTCCATATCAACTCAAAAAGCTCCAAATGCATCCAATCTGCATTAAAACATAACAAAAGCGGCATAATCGATATTCTAGCTAAAATAGCATAGAATAAGCAAGGAAAGACGGTAAATCGAGTTATTTGCGTCTAAGGGAGGCATAAAATATATGTATAAATAATGATCATCAAACTCCCCCAAACCAATCCTTTGCTTGTCCCTAAGCAAAGCACTCAATACTATACAAGGACAAACATACAAATGGTGAATGAAAAACTCAAAGCTATTGTTAATACACATACAAATCCCAAGCTATGCATATCTATAACAAAGTAATGACCAAGTTGTACCAATAAAACAAATTCAAAGGCACGGGAAAGGAGAAAACGCAGCTCATATTCCAAGATTTTACATGATACCGTAGTATAGACAAAAACCAAATACCTTTCAATCTTGCAAGGCTCAATTTGTCGGATTCTCGCGGATTTAGTCAAGCACTCATAAGTTTATAAAAGGGTGAGTTTTGTGAAGATAGAAAGAAATAGAAACACTCACTCAACTTATGAAACATGCATGCATTCTAATGTGATAGTAATTTCCCCAACAAATCCGCATTCGCTATAAAGTACATGAATCAGGACAAAAAGGGAGGCTAATGGGTGAAGGTATAGAAGTGGATTGTGCCAAGTCACTTATGGGAATGTGGGGCTAAGACCGGTAGTCGCAGCGACACTTTACCAAAACAAATCTACAAGACTAGCACAAACCAACACCGACTAGAGAAATCATCTTAAACTTTGACAACGCAAGAGTGAGATCGAAATTGCTCTCTAAATATGCATTAGACTCTAGTATAATCCCTTTCATTTTCCCTTGAATAATTCAATGAAGCAACATATTTTTTCATTCTCTTTTTCTTTTTTTCTTTTTCTCTTTTTCTTTTTTTTTTTTCATTTTTTTTTCAAATCAAATCTTCTTTTTTCTTTTCTTCATCATTTTTTTTCCTTTTCTTTTGCTTCACAACTTTTCTCAACAAAGGGAATAAATGACACAATTGCCAACATACTTGCTACACCCAATTGATATTCTTTTTTTGAAATCCCGACCCAACCATAGTAGACAAGTAGATAAGAAAAACATGCAACTGCGACTATCCCGATAAGGTAGGCAAATTCTAGGAATGTAGCTATCATATGGCTTGTAAAACAGGCTACAAAAGGCTCAAATTGGCTAAATGTAAAGAACTCAATAATAAGGGTATAAAATCAAGTCTTTTTGGCTATGTGAGGCTTATTTGAACAGAAAGAACCGCCTTTCCTCATGCACTTATCAAACGAACGCGTATAGTATCAAGAAACGAATGTCACACTTATGCAATTTGATGTTACATATTCCACAAGGAGTACCACACTCAAGCCTAAAGACAATGAGACCAGTTTATTGATGTTCCTGGCCTAGGAAGCTCTATAGACCTCAGAATTTTAAATTGTTTACCAACAAAAATTGCCAAATCTAATTAGCATAAGGTATGTCAAAAACGGTCAAGACTTGTACTATGAGCTTTGTTTTCAAAAAAATAGTAAGTCAAAACAATGTACATGGACAACTTATTTGGGATTCAAATGCAGAAACAATGCAAATTATCATCATTGTAATTCAATTCACCAAGACTCGACCTAATAAAATAAAAAACATGTTTTTGGATTTTGTAAATTTTTCAATTTTTATGAGATTTTTTTTTTTCTTTCACACAACAGAAATAAACACACACCATAAATAAAGACTCTCCCCCAAACCTAAATGTCACAGTGTCCTCAGTGTGACGCTAACAGCACATCAATCACACAACAACCAACAACAGCAACCTAAAGGACACAACTAACAAAAGGGAATGGGAAATAACTAAAAGAAAATACAATAGAAGAAAGTACAAGGATAGATAGTACCAGCTGTATAGAATAATAGCCTCCCCCAAACCAGCTGCAAAATAGGGGAGTAGTGACCAGCTGTCACTACTGCTCATCAGTCGGGTTCAAGTTCAGGTGTCGTTACCTTGGTAACCTTAGGGAGTTTACCCAAGCTATACACCTTTTGTAACTTGTATTCCTCTCCTGTCAGCAGTTTTTTCATCTCATCCATTGGCTTACTCCGTGAGCTTCCAGCTGTGCTGGAAATTAAGGCGATCTCCAGAGGATCCCTATCCAAACGCAAAGGGAGGCAGTCATCAATAGTTAAATCCACAATATCAACCCTATGACATGTCTCTTCTAGTAGAGGGTGTTTCATTGCCTTATCTAGGTTGAAAGTGATAGTGTCATCCCCCACTGTTAGTGTAAGTCTCCCATTCTTAACATCTATAACCGCCCCCGCAGTATGGAGGAATGGTCGTCCCAAGATGATAGGAATTTGGGTGTCCTCAGCCATATCTAAGACAACAAAGTCAACTGGTATGAAAAACTTCCATACTCTAACCGGTACGTCTTCTAAAATTCCTAAAGGGTGTTTAATAGAACGGTCGGCCATTTGTAGGGTCATGTTTGTAACAGTAAGTTGACCCATATTTAACTTTTTGCATATAGAAAATGGCATAACACTAACGCTAGCCCCTAAATCACAAAGGGCTTTATCAATTGCTAAGCAACCTATATTACAAGGAATAGAAAAACTCCCTGGATCCTTTAGCTTAGGTGGTGATCTGGATTGCAACACAGCACTGCATTCCTCAGTAAATGCAACCGTCTCCACTTCATTAAAGGACCGCTTCCTTGTCAATATATCCTTTAGAAACTTTGCATAGGCCGGCACTTGAGTGATCAACTCGGTAAATGGTACACTCACTTGTAAATTCTTCACTACCTCCATAAACCTCCCAAACTGTTTATCGAGCTTTGATTTATGTAGGCGTTGAGGAAAAGGAAGTTTAATTACAATGGGCTCGGCTTCTTTGGCTTTGGAAGATGAATTAGAAGGCTTTTCATCTTGATCAGGGGTTGCTCGATCGAGCAGAGGGCTTGCTCGATCGAGTTTTTCTGTACTGTAACTTTCAGAAACTTCCCGAGAAGAATTTGGGCAAATTTTCAGGGTTGCTCGATCGAGCAAGGGACGCTGCTCGATCGAGCAACCTCTATTTCAGCCCCTTTTTCGCCTTTTTTCGAACTTTGATCAGCAACTTCCAAGCTTTCATTGGTTTCATCCCTTATCATTTCAGGGCTTTTGTAATGGGTTACACTCCTCAAAGTGATGGCATTGACTTGTTCATGTGGAGGGTGTCCTTGAGGAGGAAGATTACCCGGTTGTTTATGTGGATTTTGAATTGTCAATTGGGCAATTTGAGTGTCAACCATCTTGTTATGAGCTATCAGTTGTGAGATCTGAGCATCTTGCTTTTGTTGGATCATAAGACTCTGCTGCAACATGGCTTTCAGTTCCGCCATATCATTACTTGGAGGTGGTGGAGGTGGAGGTTGTTGGAAGTTTTGGCCACCTTGATTGGAACGGTTAGCTATCACTTTAAATTTTGATTAAAATGATATTTTATTCATCTATCACCTTAAATCAAACATATTTTATTCATCTATCATGATATTAGAGTCTATGTGACTAAAGGTCACGGTTTCAAAATTCTGGCGGCATCCAATATCTCAGGAAGTGAAATTTCAACACATAGTAAGGCAGTCAGTGCAGTAACCACTCTTTAAGCCCAATAGACATTCGAGCGTAATAGGATATAAATATAATAATTGTAGTTCAATTATTATCTTAAGGTTTTTGTTGAAATGTTTCTTCCATCGGTACCAGTGAAGGTAATATCTTAAAGGGAGTAATTAATTGTCAATTTTCACCAAGGATTATTAGTCTCCTTCATTTTATAATCATTTTTTAAATAGTAAGACGATTAAAAAGGACTATGATACATAGTATAAACAACCAGGTTTTCCTTTAACACGGTTATATTGGTTTGAACTTTAAAACAAGTTAATTACTACCCTATATATAAAAGAGACAAATTTTTTAGCATTTTCTAGCCGCTCTGTTCCTTATCTTATTTATCGATTTAACCCATTAAGCATTATGGATATACCTGTTTCAAACACCGATTTGTTTATATAAATCGTATGAAAGAATTTGTTTGTAATTGGAAGGCCGCATCAACCCACTTGCATATCATGATGTTTCTTTGCTTTTGGTACCAGAATTTTAGGTACAATTAACTTGTTTATAAATTCACACATTATTGTCCTCAATTTATGAACAATTTGCGCCATTAGTTTTGTAACAATCCATCAACAAACTGGCTTATATAAATCTGACATTAAACCCCACTGCTCGTCTAACAACATGACCATACGGACCCACCCTTACGTCCCTACACAGGACACGACCCAAATTCAAATGACCACGTCCGACACTCGACACTCGAACACGGCAACAACACCCGGTCACCACCACTTCGGTCATTTCTTCGAAACATGGCTCGGAGACCAAAACCGCGACCTCGAGGCACTTATCACCGCGATTAGGTCCAAGCCCGAGCCCGAGTCCGAGTCAACTCAGTCCCAGACCGAGTGGACTCGGTCGGTGTCCGAGTTGGTGTCCCGAGTCATGCGCCACTACGAGGACTACTACCGAGTCAAGTCCGAGTCGGTCCGAAACGACGTCGTGCACATGATGACGCCAGCGTGGCGGTCCCACCTCGAGGACGCTTTCCTTTGGATAGGCGGGTGGAGGCCCACCATGGCATTCCACCTGCTCTACTCCATTGCCGGCCTTCAACTCGAGGCCGGACTCAATGAGTTGCTACAGGGACTTAGCACGGGCGATTTAGCCGACTTGTCCCCGAGTCAACTCGACCGAGTCGACGAGTTGCAGCGCCAGACCCTCAGGGACGAGAAGGCGCTGACCGAGTCGCTCGCCGCCCACCAGGAGACCGTGGCCGACTCGGCCATGGTCGAGTTGTCCCACCTCGCCACTGAGTTGACTCGGGGTCATGACTCGGTGACTCGGGGTCGCGACTCGGTGGGAGAGCGAGTCGACTCGGAGTTGGCAGGAAAAGAGGACAAGTTGAGGGAGATAGTGCGGGAAGCGGATAGTCTGAGATTGAGGACGCTGAAAGATGTAGTGGGCCTATTGGATCCGGTTCAGGCGGCCCATTACCTGATTGCCGCGGCCGAGCTCCATTTAAGGGTCCATGAATGGGGAAAGAAGAAGGATGGATATGGTAATGGTGTTGTTCGGCCCGGTAATGGTGGTGTTGGGTCTCGAGGCCCAACGTGTCATGCTTAAGCTGAGCAAAATCGTATACTCGATACGGTTTTAAAAATCTCAAAATCCACGATAAGGATTAGATACGGTTTAACCGTATATAATCGTATTATTAACTACCCTTTAGAATTTACGCCTCTTTTATGTTGTTGAATTATTACGTTTGTAGAAAGAATATTGAATAAATGTATGTAAAAGTCTTAAAATGAAGTAGTAGTTAATTAGGCGTCGTATTATGTTTTATAGGAAAAAATGATAATTATGCGGTGTTTGGATTAGTATAATGTTGGACGAAATGTACCCTACTCTCTAAAAGTTGTAAGGTTTCTTGCTTTAGTTTGTTGAATTTAAAGAGATGTAGTAGGGTTTTTTTTCGTCTTCATGTATAATACTCGATATTGAGAATTTACTAGTAATTTTTATGACTTTTAAGGATGACGATATTTTGTATCTACACAAGTTCTGATTTAAGACGAGCATTATTCGTCTTATTTTTAAGACGATATTTACATCCAGACGTGATTAACGCACGTCTAAAGGATGTGTATTATTCACGTCAAGCCTGATCGTTATTCACGTCAATCCGTTAAAAAAACATGAAACGTAACATACCTCTTGAACTTCGTTACTAACTTGATCGCAGTTTATGTGCGTAGCTTGATCGTTATTACCGTCATCGGTCGATATGATTAAAACAGTTTTAATCGGAAATTACGTAAACCAATATACAATTTGTTTGATTACTTTATCGTCATTTTTTTTTTTGAAAATCCGTCTTATTTCGTTATTTTATTTTTATTTTTGTAGAAAAACCATTTTTTTAGAAAGATGTTACAGAAAGTGGAGGTGAAAAAATTTGAGAGGGTAATGTTGGAAAGTCAACACCAATTGTCGACGTTATTAATAATGTGTCGACGTTAATGATAGGCTGGACTTAGAAACTTGTTAATGATGGGCCTGTGACACCCTCAAATTTGCGGAAAGAAAAAAAATAATTTAAATACATAATGAAGGTGTCTGAAATAAAAAGGTTCATTACAAAAGGAAAATAATATTATACATAAGAATTATACAAGACGGGAGACATATCTCCCGTATAAATACGGAAATAAAAGAGTGTATAATAATATACAATCTAAGAACCGAATATAGGTCCAAGGTAAATACTTCGCTCGCTAGCTCGTCAATGTACCCCAAATATGCATTCACCACCTGTTCGACCGCATTAAATATAAACACGGAAGCCACAGTCAGTGGGGAGTAACTCCGAGTTCTCCCAGCCACGAAATGTCGAGTTTAATGAAACATGAATAACATAAAAGCAATGTATATGGAAGATACAAAACTTAAACATATATGATATGCTTTTCATGTTATGAAACAGATAACTAACAAATAACCTAGCATGTGAAAGCTATCATGTGAGACCGATAATAAACTATAACTCGAGGTAGGGAAGCTGGTATGCTAGCTCAGAGGGTCCTCTCAGAAACATGGCCGTGATACACGCAAACCCTAATCAACACGTAATCATGTGAATCAGTTAACAATCGGTAATCCAAACTCTATCAATCTTAGCCGGCTTGCATCTCACCTTCTAAAACTCATAGAATCATCAAACATGAAAGACCAATCCGTCTACAAACAGGCATAAGTTCTTAGCACAGTCAATAGACGACTTCTGTAACTCGAGTCTATACCACAAGGTAGGAAAACATCCTAGTCCTAGACTGATCAGACCTAGCGACAACAGCTATTCCATTCCCCGTCCCATGACATAACCGTCTATGAGAAACTCTACTAGGCGACCCCCTAAGCAGAGATGGCTAGTACTTAAGCTGGCTCCCTTCCCAAAGCTGAACTCTTAGGATGCCATGCCCCGACTTGGATATAAACCCACCAAGCCGGGACACAAAAGCTATTAACCATGAACTATATACTCGTTAAAGACAGTACGGACCTATCAATGTCGTGGTCCAAGCTACTCATTTAGAATTAGCATGGTCAAGACGCCATATACTCAGAATTCTCTATGGGTACTTAGTCAACACGACACCAACCATATAATAAAACAGTCACGTGAAAACTTCCTATCATGTGACTAATTGCATACAAATCATATTCAAATATCATATCGCCTCATATCTACTAAGGCTTATTCATTCATTTATTAAAATAAAACCTTACCTGAAGACAAATCCCCGACCTGAGTCCCGCGACGGGTCATCAGTCAAAACGGGGCTGACTAGATCTTAGTTTGACCAAACCCGTTTGGTCAAACCGGCTAGAAACAGAGTCTTTACCACATATACTTAGACATAAAAATCCACATATTCATTACATGTTATTTTATTAAAACTTCTAACATGTGAATTATTAAATCTTACGTAACCCCCCGCTTGACTTAAAGTATATCAAATTAAACTACGATCTCGTATTATAATTTCTAACATGTGAGAAATAATAATTTTATGAAAAATACTTTTAATTAAATAATTTACTTATTAAAAATTTCCCACTTGTTAAATATTACAAAAACACGATAAAATGACGATAACTCAAAAACCGTAACAAGTCCCAAAGTGGGACCCACGGGCTGATTTTTGGGCCGAACCCAACATGGGCCTGGATGGGCCCACGGGCCTGTTTGGGCTGTTTTGGCAGATTTTCCAACTTTTACTAAAACCGGTTCCTAATATTTCCCGCATGCTTTAACATAATTAAAACCCGTCAAAACAACAACCAAACAATCAAACATCGACACAACCCAAAGACCAAAACCCGGACCCACCATTGACCAACCCAGACCGGTCTGGACCGGGCCTGAACCGGCCTGAACCGGCCTGGTTTGGGTCCGGTTTTCAGCCCTCCTCCACGGTTCAACCACATCAAACACCAAATTAATTTCTAACATGTTTTAATCCTCAAACAACCATTTTAACAATCATCCATACCAAAAATCATGATTATAACAAATCAGAAAAAAATGTCAAGAACACTAAAAACACTGCATAAATTACCATACAACATGATAAAAACAATACTTATGCATATTATTACTAAAAGTCCATAAACATAATAACATGAACCAAAAAACAAAGATGAACCAAAAACAAAAGAAACTAAAGCTAAAGGCTATGTGACATTATTTCGTCGAGTAAATCGGAATTGTTACCTTAGCTAGCAAAACCAATTAGCACCAAAATAATAAGAAGTATAAACCAAGAACCCCGTCTACTAATCTTCACCCAAAATATACGAGTCTCCAAACTCGTCTTCAAAATCTTCCCCTATAAGAAATGACAAGAAAAACATTATTAGAACTTAAAATATGATTTTCCATAATTAAAGTGTTGAAAACGATTTTGTCGGAATTGAAATAAAAACGTACGTGAAGATGGGGAGCGAAGAGGAGAGTCTAGAAATATAAGTTAGGACGGATTTAATTAAGAAATGAAGGTTTTATGAAGGTTTTGCTCAAGAACGACGAAGAACGGATGAAGAACGCTCAAGAACACTCAAGAACGATTAAAGAAAGTGATAATTTGATTTTAATTTGATTTGTTGAAAAATGAAAAGTTGTTACTGAGTAGTGGAGTGGAGGGAGCCGTGTAAATATAGAGGGATTAGGAAGTCGGGTTTTGAAATTGTTGTTACGGAATTGACTCGTGTTTAATAATTATTTTACGGTAATCGATTAAATATAATTAGCGATTAAGTTAATTAAACTAAATGTCAAGATATTATGCTATTAATAATCAAAAGAAAGACAAATATCTAGTCCTATTAGAGGACTAAGGAGCCGTGTGGTATGGTGAAGAAGAGGATCTGATTCGAGGGTTTTGCGTAATTTTCGTTAAATGATCGATAAAAGTTAATAAATATCTAGATATTAGAAATGTAATTCAAAAGTAATGAAGATATCAAGCCCTATAGAGGGTGGATGAGCGTGTGAGTGTTTGTGTTTGCGGGTAGTTTTGTAAACGATTTGGTAATTTCCGTTGACGGATCGAATAAAGTTGAAAATATCTAGATCATCTTATTAGTTTAATCAAAAGAATTAAAATATCTCATGTGAGTGGAAACGAGACATGGGCGGGTGAATCATGCCAAGTCAGTTTCGGTTGTTTCGGGGATTGAGACGATCGGGAATAGTTAAATGACGTTCTGTTAAAAACCGTAAAAGTTATTCTTTAAATTCCAAATAAATTCAAAATAATTATATTAAATTATGATAAATCATAATAAATCTTAATAAAATAAATTAAAAATATTATTTTTTTAAATAAAATTCCGGTCTTCAAACTTACAAGGCGAGTCGGGAAAAGTCAACGAAAGTCAAAGTCGACTTAAAAGTCGAGAAAAGTCAAAGATGACTTAAAAGTCAAGAAAAGTTTATGACGACTTAAACGTCAAGAAAAGTCAATGACGACTTTAAAAAGTCAAGAAAAGTCAAAGACGACTTAAAAGTCAAGAAAAGTCAAAGATGACTAAAAACGGTCTTTTCATGAAATCTCTCAGAAATTCCAAATACGAACGCGGAATTTCAAAATACGACTCGAAACAATAAATTCTATTTTAAAAACTTAAGTTCTACTGAAAAGTGTTAGTAAATATTTTTACTAAAAAAAAATTGGGTACTTTTCGGGTTGTTACAATCACCCCTCCTTTTAAAAACTTTCGCCCTCGAAACTTAGAAGAAGGACGTAACATATTTTTAGGTCTATTTCAAAACTGTTAAAAATATACTTGTAATAAAAATATAGGGTCTTATCGGTGGAACGGAAGGTTCTCGTCCGCGGTCAAAAACCTCGTCGTCCAAATCAAAGACTCAAAAGATACATTTTCGCATCAATAAATGAGAAAACTAGTTATCGAACGTCTCCAATAACAAGTCTCAACACTCCTTGACGGTAAAATACTTGAAATCATAAAATATTTCCAAAAGCTTTTAGTTCAAAAATTTTACAGTAAAGGTAATTATTCTATTATCTATGCCTAAAATTTCTAACTAAAGCTTATAGTAATCTATCTTATAAGAACGGATATTCGACAGAATAAATTGAATAGAAAGAAAGAAGAAAGAAGGAGATTTACCTCAAGTAAAGAGACTTGAAATCACTGGGTTTTTTAAGTTTTAAATTGAGTATGATTTATACTTATTGGAAGTTTTGTTTAAAAGTATTGTCCTTGTTCAATTTATCTTTGTGGTAGCATATCATAACTTAGAGCTTTTATGACCTACTTCATAGATTTAGAAAAACCAAGTTATCAAAGTCGTCATTTTTACCTTTCTTATCTTAAATTTCTATTTCCATCATCCTCTGGATCGTCGTTTGCTCATTTTACCTTTTTAGGATATTGTTTATGAAAGATCAATTTGATTATGAAGTTGAAAGGCACTCTTGTAAATTCAAATCAGCGGGTCAGAGGTGTTAAACTACTGCTACTACTCAATCTCACAATCCCAGGTGCGTCGGATTCATATTTTTCCTAAACACTTCCATTTAACTAATTATGTCAATGATGTAAGATTAATTAAATTGGCTAAAGTTCTGCAATAGCTATTTACTAGTGTTGATAATACGTGAATCAATACACAAAACTTGGGTCATAATCTTTGTGACACCCTCAAATTTGCGGAAAGAAAAAAATTATTTAAATACATAAAAGAAATATGAGAATACAATACGAAGGTGTCATAAATACAAAGGTTCATTACAAAACGGAAATAATATTATACAAAAGAAATATACAAGACGGGAGACATATTCCCCGTATAAATACGGAAATAAAAAGAGTGTATAATAATATACAATCTAAGAACCGACTATAGGTCCAAGGTAAATACTTCGCTCGCTAGCTCGTCAATGTACCCCAAATATGCATTCACCACCTGTTCGACCGCATTAAATATAAACACGGAAGCCACAGTCAGTGGGGAGTAACTCCGAGTTCTCCCAGCCACGAAATGTCGAGTTTAATTAAACATGAATAACATAAACGCAATGTATATGGAAAATACAAAACTTAACATATATGATATGCTTTTCATGTTATGAAACAAATAACTAACATATAACCTATCATATGAAAGCTATCATGTGAAACCGATAATAAAATATAACAAGAGGTAGGGAAGCTGGTATGCTAGCTCAGAGGTTACCCTGTAACATGACCATGATACACTCAAACCCTAATCAACACGTAATCATGTGAATCAGTTAACACTGGGAAATCCAAAC